>BFEA01000004.1:3429730-3440674 GCA_003427395.1 Chara braunii
CCAGGTACTAACCTGTAAAGATGGCACTGTGTTGCAGGTACCTCGAAGACGAAGCTGGAGCTATGGCGTTGCAGGTGAGTCTCTCTGGCCTCCGCCCAATCTCTCTCTCTCTCTCTCTAGTACTACTCTAGCTCCTAATGGCGCCCAGCGCTGAAGACTACAGCTAACGCTACTAGCGCCCAGCGCTGAAGACTACTGCTAGCGCTACTGCTACTCCTGCAGCGCTCCTCCAGAGTGCTGCTGCCAAATCCTGAAGATTGCCTCCTGCCTCCTGAACTGCACGTGAAGTGCCTGGGAAATACCTAGGAACTACCTGCAGCCTGCAGGGCGGGCCAGTCTTATATAATGCTGGCCCGTCTAGGAGGCTGCTCTTGCCAATGCCAAACATGCCAGACCCTGGGGTTGAAGCTCAAACAAAGGTTGTCTTGAAAATAGGCCAAAAATGGTCTGAGCTAAAACCCTGGTCTGGTGCCTGAGTTTCAGGGCAGGTCGATCTTATGAGGGCCTGAAAATTGCCCTCAGTTTCAGGCTGAAAAGACTCAGGGCCGGAAAGGCCCTGATTTAGGCTGAAACGACACAGGGCCTGTAGGCCCTTGTTTCCAGGCTTTCAGGCTGAAACAACACAAGGCCTGTAGGCCCTTGTTTTCAGGCTTTCGGGCTGAAAACGACACGGACCTGAAAATGGCCCGTGCAGCCTGTTGCAGGCGCAGCATGTAACAGCAAGTGACCATCCGATAGGAATGGCCTCAATTATTTGGGCCCTTTTTTGTTCTAAGTTTCTGATATTTTCAAGTTGTTCTTTGATTTTCTCCAGTGTTTTCCAGTTACCTGTTGTAGCGTCTCATAGGTCCCCGCCTGTGTAACATCCTTTTCTCACCCAGGCCACCCACGTGGAATTTCGGCGCAGTTTGAATGCGTTTCCTTCTTCGTCCAGCACCTCCCTCACGCCGGTACGATTTACAGACTGAGTACACTGTGGGGTGTGAGGCACTTCCTTGCCATTCCAGCCTAATAGGCTATCTCCATCCTGGTTGTAGACGTTGATTGGTAATGAGGATGAGTCTTAATAAATCCTCGTCCGATGCCTCTTGGCTCCCCACCCCCTTCCCACCGACTGTCAATCCACCAGTGACAGCTCGTGAAGAGGAAACATATTCGGCACTCTGTCGGGGAATGCAGCATCACCAAGGTGTCAATGTCTGTCCAACCATTGAAGATTAGCATGTAGCTCCATTTGATGGGAGACTGATATGTCCTTCGGACTTCATCCCAGACTACCCTCACTATCCATCCCCCTGTTTCTCCCCAAGCCAGTACTGAATTCTTGGTTGTTTTGTTTAAACCACCAGCACGTTTTTCAGGCTTTCTTTTTTTTTTTCTTTTTTTTTTTTTTCTTTTTTTTTTTTTTTTTTTTTTTTTTTTTTTTTTTTTTATAAATTAAGAACATCGTATATGGGGAACCTACTTAACGAGGTGATAAGAGCATCCCAAGTAAGTAGGTCCCGGTGTCGAAGGCTCCATCTATTGGTGGGAAGCTACACCTGCTGGAAATCGGGTCCAGCGTCCCTGTACAATGATGTGAATGTATCTGCTGGAAAACAGGTCCAACGTCCCTGTGCAGTGATGTGAATGTAACTGCAGGAAATCGGGTCCAGTGTCCCTATGCAGAAATGTGATGATATCTTTGATTACCTATGTGTGCACGTTAAGCATCATATGTCAGATGATGGGAGATGATGGGAGACCTTTTTTTCTTTTTTTCTTTTTTTTTTAACAAAAACGGGCCCAGTGCCCAAGGCTGATATTACCAATAAGAAGATTGAGGCCGGGGTCCTCACAGTCTACCGGGAGTGACCGAACCGAACAAGCTGAGAACCGGGCTCAGCGTCCCTCATATGATGATGATTATGGTAATCATGATGATGATGATGATGATGATGATGAACTTCTAATGATTCTATGAAAAATGTGAGTAAATAAAAAGTTATAGAAGTCTATGCTACATTAGCAAATATGGCCTTCTAATCCTAGAACAACCCCTAGCACTCCCTGAACCAGGATATTACATCTCAGAGACAATGCCATCCTAGCCAACATCAACCATAGCTATCCTGATCTCGCCACCTAGACTAAACCTGGACCCATAGGTTGTCATGATAGCATCCCTCAGTTCGCCACTGGATTGTCTTCCTCCCTCGACTAATTCCCAGATCTTTCTATAAGGCCTCACACTCCTGTCATTTGCAGGTTACAGGGCAACGGGCCAGCGTCGTTCTGGCATCGGCATACCAGGGGCACAGAATAAAGCAGCTACGTAGATATCAGCCCGGATTCGACCATCTCTGAAATCCTATATCCCGAATGAGGAAGAAGGTCAAATGTTGCCAAGAATTACAGAACACCAGAAAGTTGGATATAACATGATTTATTTATTTTTTTTAAGCAAGCCTAGTCATCCCTTATACCAAACACACCACCCCAGAGACAATATTTTCCTAACCAATACCAGCCATAGCTGTTGTGATCTTGCCACCAAGACTATACCCGACCCCTTAGGTTGTCATGGCAGCCCCCCCCCAGTTCGCCACTGGATTGCCTTCCTCCCTCGACTAATCCCTAGATCTCTCTACCAGGCCTCACGCTCCTGCTACTAACAGGTCACAGGGCTAAACCCCAGCACCTGTCGTTCTAGCATCAGCAAACCAAGAGCCCAGAGCACATTAGCTTCGCAGAGAAAAAACAGGTAAGCCTGATATAGTATAATTAGTGATTACACCAAAGATTAGTCCCCCCTCTCCCCTCCTTCCCACCCTATCCCAACGCTGCCTCCGCCGAAATGGATTACCTAGATTGCAGGCGACCCATCACAGCCCCAACTTGGGACAGTCCCACATTCCCCCCCTTTATCCCACAAAGGCATAAAGTTCCCTCCCAAAGTATGCCTCTACTCACCTTTTACCCTAATTTTCCCCCACTGAGATGAGTGCCCCACCCCAACCCCAGAATAAGGCAACCCACTAAATATGCTCACACCCCCTCCAGGGTTTCACCTCCCTTGTGTCGCCCCTGCACAGAGTGGAGTTTTCCCCTGTTCACTCCATCTTCCATCCCTCAGAGAAAAACGCCGATGCTCAAAGAGGAGAATATAGATACCAGGAGCACAACTGACATTTCGAACCAAAGAAATTTACACTGAAGAAATTTCGAGTAAAATTACGAAGACGAGGTTTCGGCAATAGAATTGGATAAAGGTCAGTTTATGGAAGCAAATACCGCGAAAATAAAACATGGAAATTGAAGATAAAGATTGTAGATTCAGAAATTCGGAATTTTAGATTCCATGATTCTAGCTATAAGAAAAATAGGCTAAGATGAATGACTTTAGAATTTTAATTATTTAGATATTTAGGTATTGGAAAAATATCTCAAGGTCAAATTCAGTTTTAATCTGCGTAGCACGGAGAACGTGTTCGCACCCCTTCATGTTCGCGCGAACGTGTTCGCGCGTTCGGGCGAACAACTCGCCAACATGTTCGGGCGAACATAATTTTTTTTCGTTAAAAAAAAAATAATAATAAAATAATAATAAAAAAAAAATTGGTTTTTGATTCTTAACTCACGATTGGCTACGAATTTGAACATGACTCCAAGGCAAAAGTTGCTTGTTTTGTTATTTTACATAACATATATTTGTTTCAGATTTTTCTGAGAACTTTTTTTTGTTTTAATATGTTTTATGTTCGCGTTCAGAGGGTTTTGGGCGCTTGTTCGCGTTCGGGCGAACATGTTCGCGTTCGCCTCCGAACGCGAATACGGTGCTACATAGGTTTTAATAAAGATAAAGGAAATAAGGATTATGGATGTTTCAGAATATTAATAGAATATTATTAAGATGTTATTTAGTTGATGATAAGATTGATTTTAAAATTGATATGTAGGATGATGCTCAGGATGAAGATTAAATGATAATTAAAGAAAAAATGAAAGCTACACTCCCCCTTCCCCCCTTCACTCCAGACAACCTCTAATCTCAACCCTCTCCTATTGCCTCACCCCATCTCTCCCCCCTTCCCCCCCTCCTTCTCCTTTTCCCGACTTCTCTCACACCCATCCCCCCTCCACTTCCTCTTGTCATGACAACTCTTCTCCCTTTTCACACGCATGAAGAGGAGAGCGGCGTATCAGAAAAGTAAGTAGAGCCGAAAAATGAGTCAAGAGAGTCGGAAGGGAATGAGGACAGAGAACGGAAGAGAAAGAAAAAGGAGGCAGGAGGGGAAGGAGGACGAGAGAGAGATAGCGAATGAAGAGGAGAGAAGAAATGTACCCTACCGTTGAAAACAGAAATAAAATATTGAAAAAATCATGAAAATACAAGCAGAGGAAAAGAAAATATAGAAAACGTGAAACATACTTCCCCCCCATCCCAGTTTTTCGGAAGAAAAAAATACATTGAATGTTAATCCCTCCCCTTTCCCCTACAAACCTCCCTCCACTTTCACCCATTGTCCTTACACTCCTTCCTTCCTCATATCTACGCCCCTTCCACACTCTTCCCTCCTCCAATTTCACCCATCATAGCCCCACTTCTCTCGTCTCTCTCCCTAAAATGGGCAGAGCTGAGTGCAGAGCATCAGACAGCGAAAGGGAACGAGGAATGGATGGAGAGAGTAGGTAGAGAAAGAGAAGAGGAGGAAGGGAGAGGAGAAAAGAGGAGAAGAAAGAAGTAGGAGCGATCAGAGGAGGAGAGTAGAGTCGCTCACATCAGATGATAATGATGATGATGATGATGATGATGATGATGTGAAGATGACTATGTTGATGTCGTCGATGATGAAAATAATGCAGAGAAGACCACTCTGACGGGTGAAACTCTCCAAGTGGAAGCAGCATCCTCATCATGAGATCGTTGCAACTCTCGAAGAAGGACACGCACAGTGACGCACTCTATGTTTCCTGACAATCCTCCTCCCACTCCCCGTGAAAACACTTTTATCTTCTTGTCTAGCGGCTAGCCGACCTCCCTCCACCAAAACCCACGAATGAAGAGTAAAGTGATACTTCAAAAGGTTTTTCTCCCAAAAGGAAATAAACTCTCCTTCATTCGGCATGCTAGCCTGCATCATTACTCGAATGAAGCGCGAAGCAGCGAGATGGCATTGTCGTTCTTTCAAAAGACCTGAAACACCAAGTGACGTTGTTTTTTCTTCGCTCCCGTCATGTAGTCATCGATTGAAGGTCCCACTGTCAGCTAACGCTCGTCCTAGGTTGCGGAAGCTTTGAGCCAACAAAACTACTTACATGGCAACCAGGCCCATCTGTGTGTGTACCATCACCCACCGTTTGTCACAGTTACATACGCACTAGCGTAGCACATTGGCATCCCCAGAAGCACCCGCGCGACCACCAGCAGCAACCATGGACTCCCACAAGAGTTTGTGTCCATGCCGCTCGTAGCAGACACTTGCCCTGACAGCTAGTCCCACGTGCTCCGTCAGCCGCACGCGCTCTCCTCGCCAACACGCCACTCCAATGTGCCAGCCAGACGCAGCCGCACGCCCCACCCGAAGCATGCGCCCAACTTACCAGCAGCACTCGCGACGCGCGAGCTATAGTCGCGCAACCAGTCCGCACCTCCGTCAACTCCGCCTCGTGTTCCATGATGGCGGACCTATTGCTGTAACATCCAGTTTATTATTTTTTCCATTTGGTTTGCCTCTCGAGAAGGTTGTCATGATAATCCATCTGATCCACAGTATCTTCAAAACAAACTTAGGATTTAAGCGCAATCTTATCTATCAGACGGAACCCTAACCATGATGTGATGTGTATAACACTGACGTGATGTGTGTTAGTTGGAATATGGGTCCAGCGCCCCTATACAGTGGTGTGTACTTTATCCTACCATCAGAAACGGTTTGTATGTGTACAACAATCCATATGAGTCAACACCCGAACAACCTGTCTTCATTCATCGATTAATATATATCCCCAAAAGGGAAAACCCTATCCCCTAACCTAGCGTAGCACTATAGTAAGCAAGGCATCAACCCCAATTGTATTGATGAACTCTATGTGAGCTGGAAACCGAGTTCGACATCTCCATACTATGATGTATGCAGCAGACTGTATATGTACTTGGCTCACCGGTGTCACCAGAAGGAGCAGAGGCATTGATTACTTTCCAACGCAGGGGAAGGATTGACCTCCTACTCATAAAGCTTAGATCTCCAATACAATGATATGTATAGATGTCTATAGATGTCATTTTGCGCATATGTTCAACAACAATAACAAGCGTAATCATCAACAATCATTTCATGATTAAGAGTTGAGGGTCAGAAAGGTAAGAGGCAATCAACCCTAATCATCGCAGGGAGATCATCTATCATATCCCTACCGATGCTAGAAAAAAGGAGATATTCATCATGAGGAAACACCGGGCAGGGGCGAGGGGGAACATTAAATCGTACCTTTAACCTCAAACCCCACTTTGCCAGCCACAACAAGCTACAAAATCCGCTCCACTACACTGATGGCGGCATCTTTTCCATGATGTTGATAAGGAGCACGGATGTAGACTCACTGCCCCGCTGCACTGTGGTTGTCGTCGTCGTCGTTGTCGTGGCTGTTGTTATTCGTGTCGGTATTACTGTTATTGTTTTGTTGATGTTGTTGTTGTTGTTATTGTCGTCGTTGTTGTTGTCTGTGGCATCCATCTCACCCACCTCACCCTTTTCCCCCAATCCCTGCTCACCGTCGTTGTTATCATTGTTGTTGTTGTTGTTGTCAACATCCTCTCCCATCTCAACCATCTCATTCAACAGAAAAATTGTGGGCATTTTTTTTGGTGGTTTATCAAATGTGGGCACCCCTTTTAAACTGTTGGTTTCGTGTTAATAAACAGTTTGGCGGGGGTAGTGTCATGTGTTCCACCAAAAGTGAAGGAACTCAACGTTGATAACATATGTCATAAACATGCGACACTGTGTTCAATACTTGTCCAATTGTTAAAAAGTTGTTGAAAAGTTCTTTACAAGTTGTTGAAATGTTGTTGAAAATGTGATGATCAACTGTTGAACATTTAAGATATTGTTGGGAATATTTGAAATTTGTGAGAAAATTGCCCCTGTTGCTATTTATCACCTTTGGGGGGGGCTTATTTTTTGTGGGGGGAGAGAGAGAGAGAGAGAGAGAGAGAGAGAGAGAGAGAGAGAGAGGGAAGTCATCTTCTCTCCCAAACCGATGGATGTGAACGAAATTCACACGCGGGTTGGCTACCGGGTGCCAATTTTCAGCATCATTCTCATGCACGACAAGAACATGGCACGCAGTAGTCCACCAGTCATGTACTTCTCGCCCAGCATTAAGATGAACATGTTTTGTAGTGTCTGCCCAATACTGCTTTGTGACATCATATTCAACATTTTTGGAAGTGCGTAATGCGTTTTCTGCAAACGGCCCAAACGATTCATATTCTTGCAAAATCATACGTTGACATATTTTGGCCCACATTACACATGACGCACTGCGTATCCTTGCAAGACAAGCAACAATGTGTACAATAAATTGATAGTGAGTAATGTGAGATGCGAAACGCAAATGCTACTTGATGGTCGAAGCACATTCAAGACAAGTCTTGTACAAAACCATTTCTTAAATAACACATGTTTGCTTATTGTACATTCAGCCCAAAGGGTTCTCTAGAGTCTTTTTTTTTTCAAATAATGACCCTCTCTCTCTCTCTCTCTCTCTCTCTCTCTCTCTCTCTCTCTCTCTCTCTCTCTCNCTCTCTCTCTCTCTCTCTCTCTCTCTCTCACACACACACACACACACACACACACACACACACACACACACACACACACACACACACACACTCATATTTTACACTTTGGTCCTTATTGGCTGTGTGTCATGCCACTGACTTTCAGTGGAGGTGCAACTCATGTCCCCTCCAACACCATCGCCCACCTCCCTCCCCACCCTGGCCTTGTTTCACCCCCAACCCCCCTCGATCCACTTCCGGACCCCTTCTTCTCCTTTTCACGGCCTTGCGCACAAACTTTTTTCGTCTCTCTCTCTGCCCGCACATTTGTCCACGGTGTGCGCAATGAACTCAAGATCAAAATCATCATCTGTTGTAGTCATGTTATTGGCGTCTCCCCTCTGCACAGCAGGCAACCCAGCTCTGTACAATGCGACAGCCTTGTCTGCAACAGAAACAGCACAGTCGAGCTTGAAGATAGAAAAGCTTAAGACCGTGTCTCGGGAGCGGACCGAAGCAACGATCTTTTTCTTGATAGCTGCAAGTTTCTGTATTTGGTCCACTGCTTTACTGGTCTTTGCCGTCTGCTCAACTTCACTTTTCAGTACCAGCTCTCCACAAATGTTAGTTGCTGCAACGTTACGCCAAGGTTGATGATATATCTTCTCATTTGAAAAACTTTTGTCAGTGTTGTCTTGAAAGGAGGAGCGCCCCACGGATCATTGCCGCTCCTTCTCCATGTTGTGTTCCCCTCCATCTCTGCCCGCATCCTGTTGCGAGTCGGAAGCTGGTGGTCCGTTTGAGCTGACCGGACCAGCGGCAGACCGTTTTCGGCCCAAAACCAATGCTTCAATTGCCATGATATCTCGTCTCGGACTGTTGTCATAATCCGATTGCATTCCCCGATCACAGCTCGGATTCCGTTCGCTGCCACGTGCAACCGTAGTCCTTCCTCTGCATGTTCTCCTATCAATTTGGCAGTTGTTTGCAGCGCCCTGAAAAAAATGTTCTCCGATGGGTACAGTGTCGCATCCTTTGCTGCAGAAAAAGCAAAGGCCTTTGCCACTGAACGAAACAGTCTGTCTTTCATTTTCTTTGTAAAACCCCCGGTTTGTTACTCTGTTGGTTCGCCAGCATTACCTCCACCTGTGCTGCTTTCAGCTTTGCAAATTAGTGCAATCTGGGGAAAAAATAAAAGAAGACCAACAAATTAATGATTTAGTAATAAGAAGACCCTCCGCGATATGTGTTTTATGTATTGCAATCAGAAACAAATATAAGACCGCCACTCCCCCTCCCCGATCCACCCCCGAACACACTTTGTAACCCCCTCTCTTGCAACAGTCTCTAGTGCGTCTGCCTTTTTTTCATCAGCTCCGTATTTTGCACTGTTTTCAGCAGATATAATCTCTCTTTCTTCGTCTTCACAGATGCCTTCCTCTTCCTCTTCGCCCTCCTCAGATCTGTCCATGTTGTTGTCGGTTCTATCTCCCTCCGGATTGCTCTCCTCTGCATCGACATCATGGTCAGCGTCACTGTCGCCACCTTATCCTCATTCTTGCATTCTCTCATGTTCTACTTCTTCTGACATTTGTTCGCCAGAGTCTTCTTCTTCGCCTTCCCCCTGAGCGGTGGTTTGTAAATCGTATGACCCTCTGAGGTCGATTGCTTCAGGAGTCCTGTCTTTTCTGTATATTATTCTCTTCTTTGTCCTCTGTTGTTGCAGCTATGCTTTTTCTTTCCGTCTTTTCTTCTCTAGCGCTCTTGGGGACTGCCTCTCGCTGTCGACGTGTCTCTTCCGCCGCAAGGGACTCGTGACAGGTGATTTGTTGTGTTCGACCAGTTTCCCCCTCTGCTTTTTCTGCGGCGGGACAGAGAGCACTGCTTCTGTCCTGCGGACTGTGTTCGTCTCCTGTCTCTTGAATTGGGGAATATCCCTTATGCTATGTCTTTGCTTGACTGTCTTCTTGTCTTCCTTTCCTGTCCTCTCCCCCTTCACTCTCCTCCCCGTGGACTTCAAGAACTTGCACGGATCCTCATACCTTGGCTTCGGAGCCATTCTCTTCAGCACTATCAAAAACTTATGACATGCACGAATTCACAAACACTCACGTTAGGCATGGAATGATTTTGACACATGGAATGACTATTTGTCATCCGCCACCGTAGGCGAGATTTTCACACGCAGAGAGAGAGAGAGAGAGAGAGAGAGAGAGAGAGAGAGAGAGAGAGAGAGAGAGGGAGAGAGAGAGAGAGAGAGTCTCACGTTTTTTGTCGTTGTGACATGAAAGATGACATTTTTTTTCTATGATACATCACGCATTCATCCATCAAGTAACATGCACAAGTTGGCTACTGCGTGCCGATTGGCTTCTCTACGATATGGGAGTTTTGTATAATTGCACGCGGTTGTCAACTTCGTGTTTCGATGTCGGGTTTCTATCATGCCCTTGTAATTACGAACTTTCACTCCGTGTTCCGTCTATGAGATCTCTGAAGACATTTTCTATGTCACACGCTGCTGCGGTGTTATATCCTTTTGCCATTGCAGCACACTGCGCAAAGCGCTGTACCATTGACTGACGAAATCTCTCGATCGTTCGTTCGTTGACCTCCATCGCGCTAACAACTTCTGTTATATATTTTGCGGTTATGTTCGTTCCCTTAATCACGTTTGCTAGCTTTCGCATCAATTCAGCTGCCTCGCAACAAACGTAAACACCACAGTCCGACGTATTGGTCTGTTGCCATACCTCTGTCGCACCCAATCGCAATACGTCCCGTTTCATTATCGCTATGCCATGTCTTCGTGATTTCCACGTGAACGGGAACAAGTGTTCCTCGTCCACCCTCTCGGACCTCTTTCCCAGCCTCTGCAGCCATACCTCTCGATCGATTGCCCCCTGCCACATGGCAGCCGCGTCGCACACGCCCTACCACGTGGCAGTCGATAAATCGTGACTGAAACCGGGTTGTATACATCCACCAGTTTCTTTTTCCTCGCTTTGGAGACACAGTCACGAAATCGTGACTGAAACGCATAAAAACAGAAAACCACGAGTGCGACCCTGTTTTGCCTTTTTTGTTTCGATTGAAAAAAAAAAAAATAGAGAGAAAGAAAGAAAGAAAGAAAGAAAAAAGAAAGAAGGAAAGAAAGAAAGAAAGAAAGAAAGAAGAAA
>BFEA01000004.1:3506033-3520987 GCA_003427395.1 Chara braunii
CACACACACACACACACACACACACACACACACACACACACGGGGCAACTGCCCGTTTTTTATTTGCTACCAAAGTTTTTTTTCTCCCCTTTTTTGTCTCGTTTTTTTTTTGTTTTTGATTTTTTTTAAATCCTTTTTAAGGCCAAAAAATCGAAAAAAAATATGGGGTTGTAGATCTCAAAAAGATCTACAACCCCGTATATATATATATATATATATATTTTTTTTTTTTGCCCCTAAAACACCTTCGTACGACCGTCGTCTGTACGCCCGTACGGGCGTCCGTCCGTCCGTCCGTACGGGCCGTACGGAGACCTCCCGTACGACGTACGGGCGATGACACAGGTCCGGACTAAAGTCCGAAAACTTTAGTTTCTTACTTGTAGGTCAGATCTAAATAAACTTTTGGCAAACGTCAATCTCATCAAGTCGTTCAATTCAATGAAAAAGGTCGGACAACGTTCGATATTGAAAAACACGGGCAGATACCCTTGTCAGGGTTTCTGTCCCGAAAGCATTCCCGGACCCCATTGAACGACGACCCCATTGTTGACAGTCAAAATACAGGGACAGTGGACTCTTATAAAATTTTCATGTGAAAACGACGATTACAGTACTCAACAATTCAAAACAATTGTCCGGAACAAAGTCCATACTTTCATTAAAAACCTGGATTCGGCCTTCAGAAGCCTAAACATAACATAACAAAACTGGATTCAACCTCCAGGAGCCTAAATATAGTATATCAACTATACTGGATTCGACTCCGGCAACATTAACATAAATACCACAAAACTGAATTCAACCTCTAAAAGCCTAAATATAAACACAAAAGATTGGATTCAGCCTCCAGAAGCCTAAAACTTAACAATTTTCTACTCATCAATTGGAATAGTACCAGATTCCTCACATGACAAACCTAAAATCAAAACTTAGATCCAGATTCATCCCCTGAAAGCCCAAAATATAGGGGACCTTTCTCAGAATGGTCCCATCATCATCCCACTAGCGGTCAACCATTTTGTCTCTTTGAATGGTTACCAGATTCCGCCCCTGGTAAGCCTAAAATGGACAATCTTCAGGTTGATATCACAATAGATCAACCTGTCGGAAGTTGTTCAGACAAGTCTGAACGAATGACTCAGAGAGCAATCATTCATTCAAAAGTCATTGCCCAAATTTTGTTCTTATTCCAACTTTAGAGAGAAAAACAACTCACAGAACTATCGTGTCCGATGTTTCTGAACTTTTGTGATATGCGTTGAGGAGTAGTGTAATCCGTATGAGCATAACATCTCGATATCAAGCCCCGCTTAAGATTCGAGCCTCACTATGTTCCCTCCGATTCCAGCGTCGTGACCTCATCAATCCCCTCCCCATAGAGCTAAACATCTCCACGCCACACAGCCCAGGTTGGTTAGGCCTTGGCCGTAAAAGCGAAGTGATCCTGCTTGATATGAGATTAGGTAACCACTCCTTTTCTCGTAATCGGCAATAATCGCTTCCTCTATGAGCAGTGTCTTAATAAGGCCAGAACACCTTCCTCCCTTTCAATGATAGTGTAGCCTCCCTTCCTTAAACCACATAGGATTCAGAAGACAGCATCCCACTTATGGACCAGGAGCATAGCTCCGACGAGAGCCTCACTACCACCTTTTGAGCTCACAATTACATCAGATAGATACCGCAACATAACAACGAAAAAATAACCATTACATTCAAATATTCAATAATACAATTCATGATAATTCACAACAAATGTTTTCACATAGAATTCCGTAGTAGTCTGATTCAATCATTCCTTTATCGTAATAAAGGTTCATCAATCTCACAAGAATTGTCAATTATTAATGACATGAGTTCGTATGAGTAACTATTATTTAGTCAACCCATAATTGATGTCACGTCAGAGTTTCGTCGATGTCCACTTCATAATATTCATAAAATTCAAATAAGTAGTGATATAAATTCAATCAATATACAAAAATATATTAAATCAAAGTTAACCTCCCCATATTCTACCTTCCTCCCAATACTAAAACCTAGAAGTTTTTATACCAAAGACCAAGATAGCCGAGATATCCAAATGATAAGATCAACGACCTTTCAGTAGTGCCTAAAAGTACCCCGGACTCAAGTAGTAATGATGACCGACCGAAAGATGGAGATGAAATATGAGATTTACTCTAATTCTTCAATCTCCCCCACATGAGATCAAAGAAAACATCCCTAATAGATTTGTCTTCTTTTTGAATAGGGAAGACGGACACCAGATTCCAATCTTTGCAGACTCCACCTTCTCGCCTGCTTACTATTCCCTCTCTAATATTGTAGTCAAGATGTCTGCAAAATCTTATTTTATGACCCCAAAAGTCATAGTATATGCATTTTTAAAACTTGCGAATCCTAAAAGTTCTGCTTGCCTTGACTCCCTGATTCGGACACTTATCCTGGTTCAGATTTTCATCTGAAGCAGTGCAAATGTTTTTCCGCGACTCGTGTCGACCTATAACTTGCTTCTCTTTCTTACAAGTTCTCTGACCTCCTCGGATCAAATTTCGCGTAACGCTTTCAGCTTTAGTAAGCTTACGAGGTTTCTCCAACTGGCTAGACTCGTTATCTAACTTCCTTTTACCTTTCAACATCCTATCTTCATAGGATTCCGGGAACTTGGCTAACATCAGTCTCTCAAATTTAACCCAAGTCTCAAACGCTCGCGAAAAAAACTGAATATCACACTTCAACCTTTCGGCGATAAAATTCAAGACAAAAAGAAACTTATGATGCTCTTTCCAATTCATCCGCATTGCCAAACTCTGAAAAACCTACAAGAATTCGGTGACCTCGCTGCCTTCAAAGAGAGGACTGATATAAGCAAATGTTTCTTTCATCATTACGATGTCATGTAAGAGGCAACATACTTTATTAATAAATAGGGGAAATAATCATTTGACCTTCAATCTTATCATTTCAATACTAACGAGATCAATTTTAACTAGCTGATAAAAAGTTCCTTAGTAGCACTCACTTCATCAAATAAAATAATGAGTGGTTAGATCCTTCCAAGTTACAAACAACATTCAGTCTATGTCATAATATCATTCAATAATATTACCCGAGTGTCGTTCCGCTAGAGACAACGGTAAGTAGCCAATGTTCCCGGCAACGGTGCCACCTGTCGAGCGCATCAGCCCCAGCCTTTTTGCAAAGCAGGGGAGCCCTCCCGGCTTTGTCACACAGGAGTTAAAACAAAAACAAAACCAGAGACAACTTAGGACGATGCATAAATAATCCCGCGAACCGCCGTAACGAACTCGGTTGCATTGCCCCTTCGCCGCTCTAACCGATTGTGCCAGCTGTACATCCTACGGTTCCCTACGACATGATAGGTTTTTGCGGAGCACATCTTGCCTTCTCTAAGAGGTTGTCCCTCAGGGGCGTATCCCTACCGAGCTACTGACCCACATGTGAAAGTTTTTACATGTAATTGCAGAGGTAGGTCAGCCAAGGGTGTTTGCTTGCTCATTGGAGTATAGGTACGCTTGGTTAACGCCAAGTGGACCCGAACGTTGTTCGTCCCCTAAGGCGCTGATCTCCTCGGTACAAACGAACGTCGGTCGACTAGGATGGTCTCAACCAAACGTGAAACCCATAATATAATCCTAGTCCCTTTATAATTCTCGGAACACAAAATAAATCATAACACTCTTATCAAATCGCACAAGATAGGATATTGACTTGATGAGATGATCTGCTAAAGTTATTATTTCCGACCTATTTGACTGAAGATACTATTATTCCATCACTTTTAAGGCGGAGGCTCGATATTGACGGAAAATTAGGAAGGACAACCTAACCTTTAACTTACGGTTGGGTCTGTCGACACCTATTAAACTCTGTCAGGAGTGACTTCTGCAAGTAAATTTCACTTCTACCATGCAGATCAACAAGTGATCTGGTTTCTGACCGAAGTTTGAACTTTCGGTTCGACCACACCTCTGTACCATATGCAACTTGATTGGAGGAAAGTATTATTTAACGAATAATTTATTTTTTTTTCGCTTTGTCCTCCTGGACAATAATTACTCTTCCCGTTCTTTGAATGATGAAATATTCACCTTTATCATTAGGATATCAAAAACAAACCCACAGTCGTTTCTCTGTGCGAAGAGAACCATCACCTACTTCTTCTTGTGGGTTGGAGTTTCTTCTGTCCCCGGCACACACCCATCCCTCTAGGAAGTGGTCTTGTGGATACTCCTTCCCCTCGCCTAAGCTCGAAGACTCGGATCTCAGAGGTTGGGCCGTCACCACCGAGTCGGCAACGCACTACCCCCGACGAATCAGGTCAACTCCAAATCGATAACAGGGTTGGCTCCAAAAGCATACAAACCCCCGCCTTAGATGCTTCCTAAAGAGAAAAACTGTGTTCGTCACGAGTAGGTTTCTTTTATTCTCATTACTCATAAGTTTTTGACAACTTAGATGAAAAAGAAACTGAAGAAGATAGACAACGAGAATCATTTGGATAGGTATAGGTAGATAAGGTCGTTTGAGATAGAAAAAGTCAATCATGGGGAGAAAGCTAAATTTGTTTCACCTTACCTGCTTTATTTCAATTGAATTCATTTTGTAGTGCACACAGAATTGAAGTTTTTCAAAAACATCGAATCATTTTTGGCATGCAGGCGGGTGAGAAGTAAAAAAAAAATAATTTTTTTCTCTTTTCTCAAATAGGTATAATCAATCTCCTTCGCAAACATCCTTCTACCAACCTGCACACCAAGCCACGCAACAAGTTTGGGAAAACCAGGCAAAATTCATACCCAAAGTCAGACATTTTCATTCATATGCACGACTTGTACAACTTTCCTCTACCTTTTCTTTCAAGCGTTCAAAAGAACAGGGTCAAGCAAAGTTTGGGTTCACACAGGTGTGAAGGAGAAATCTGAGTCAATGAACTGACCAACCTTGAGTGAAGTTCAATTCGGCTCACTCAAGAACGACGAATAATATTTTAATCAGAGTAAAGGATATTCGTCGTTGAAATTAACAATATGCAGCCCACAACACCACAATTTGTGGTCGTTCCACTGAACAACGGTCCGCGTCCTTCTCCAAGTGTCCAATTTACAGCGTCTCAATGCCGTCGTTACTCGCCTCCAATGTCACTGTGTCACTGCGGCGCCACGCTCACGCCACTTCAAAACGCACGACCACTTCAGCGGCACCTTCCCTGCGTCAATGCCCAACCACCGCTTTATGTCGTCAGTGCAAAAGTACTGTTGCCACCGCCGTGAAAAACCAGCAGTGCTTCTGCACCACTGCCGTTAAAACCAGCGCCGCCGCCGCAGAAATTCGGCAGCGTTTCCGCATCGCTACAAAAAAATCACAACTGTCACCGAAAAAAATCCGGCAGCGCTCCAGCGTCACTGCTAAAAATCACAGTTGCCGCTAAAAACAATTCGGTTGCACTCCCGCAGTACGTCAACAAAAATTGTCGTTGTCGCAAAACCGCACAGCATCTCCCAGCATTTCTCCAATTATGGCTGCCATGAGCAGTATAACCTGTACACCTTACAGAAAAATGGTTGTCGATGCCACGTTCAACGAATAGCACCTTCCTACCAACTCTCCAACTATGGCTACCATCGTCGTGATGGTAGCGCAACACCTCCCCGACACTTCACAAAAAGAAGTGGCTATGGCTGCCTCCAACTTCAATCCTCCTGTAGATCTTCACTCTCCACCTCTCTTTACTCTACACTTCAATGAGCAGCTTCTTCCCAAGCAGCCAGCACTCACCCAAGTGGAATGCGAACAGCATTAGCCACGAATAAATGTTGGTTGGCTGGTTGCTGACTGCTTTTATAGCAAGCCGAGGGCTGAGGGCAGCAGCCTTGCCCCGAGCCAAAAACTCGGATCAGGGTCTGGCCTTTTATCTCATACGAGATCAAGGGCTGGAAATCGTAATGTTCCTCTAGGGGAAGCAAGTTCCAGGCCCTGGTAATGCATCTGGCCTTCACCCGCGGTCAGACGCAGTCAAAAATGGCAGTATTAAGCCATTGTAAGACTGCATGTTCAACTGAACAGGCACAGTCCCATCAACCCCTATAACCTTCTAGAGGCTGCATCTGTTCCACAACCGCGACCATATTCGCGGCCGTTCCCTCTTTCTTTCCTTACCTCTTTTTTTTTTTTTCCCCCTGTATCTATCCTGAACGCGCGGCCACATACGTGGCTGTTGCTTCTTCCCCTTCTTCCCATTTCTTCACTTTTTTTTTTTCCCCTACCCCTTCGTTTCCCTGGGCAGGGGGCAGCTCATTTTTACGAAAGAGCAGCCTCCCCCACACAGTCGTTTCACTGAGTCGAACTACAGTCAAGCTCACGCAGGGTCTTCTTTCCCCTGCCCGCGGCCCCGTACCTGGCGCAGGGAGGGTGCCAGGTTTAGGCTCCCTCCTTGAGTGGAGGAGCCGACATCGAAGGATAAAAAAACAACGCCGCTATGAACGCTTGGCTGCCATGGTTAGTTATCCGCTGGATAACTTACCTGTTACCCCTAGCTTCAAGTCCTGAAACGCTAAAGGATCGATTGGCTAAGCTCTCATAGACTGGCCATTTTTACGAATCTGTTGCCAGATCGTGGAAAAATACCTGGCCACTCGAGTTTTCATCTCCCTAGCTGCTGCACGAACGGGCCGCCCTCCAAACACAGGCAAGCAAAAAAAAAAAAAAAAAAAAAACAATAAAGAAGAAAAAAAGAAAAAAATCTAAAAACGAATCTTTCTGCAATGGATCGGTTGCCCGTTAGAAATGGGCGCCTGCTATTGCTCGTGGGAACTCTTAACTCCCAACAAGTTCTCTTAGTGCTTTATTTTAGGTTATATATACCTTTTTTTTTTTTTTTTTTTTTTTTTTTTTACAGCCCCTTTCGTCGTAACGAGCGGACACTCCAGCGGCTCGTGAAAACGACTAGGGGCATCTTAAAGAAAATTGTAAAACAAAATCTTTAAAAAAATAATCTTAAAGAAAACAAAAGAAAAACTTACCTTTATTTTGTTGGCTCATGCCAACAGTTGCCTCCCACGATCTGCAGAGATGTAGATATGAGTTCGAGTCTTAATGGGTTCGTACAGGTTCGGACCATTTTTCTGAGTTATGCGTGTCATCCTTGAGAGCGCAGAGCCATGCTCCGCGCGGCTGATCTCATCCGCGTGATCCTGAGATCGCACGACCAGGATCGGCCGCGTCACCAAGCACCAGCTTCAAAAGGAGCTAGCCCGGTAGTAGCAGTTCTTGGATTCGATCCTCCTGGTGTTCGGTGGGTGAGATTCCTGCACTGTAACCTACTGGGCGAGCTCCTATCACAAAAGCTATGCCTGATAGTAGCAGTTCTCGGATTCGATTCCGATGTCCGCCGGGTGAGATTCCTGCGCTGTAACCTACTGGGCTAGCTCCTATCACACGAGTTATTTTTGCAACCCTTCCATATGAAAGGTTAGGACCCAGTTGGTCGTCACTCTCAGGTCTAAGCAGGCTTAGCCCTGCCTTACCTTTTCACAGCGGACACCTCGTCATCTTACTGGCTGGGGTTGAGCCCAATAGGCCCGATAAGCCACCTTCAGCCAAGAGTCCGACATCGGGCCCCGCCAAGGAGTCAAATCCTGTGGCCCAAAAAGAAAATAGGCTTCCTATTCCCATCGCGCCACGACCCCATACCTGACGCGATTGTTCTTGTTTGCCCACTTAGGCTCTGAATCGCGCGACTGCTATTTTAGGTAGGATAAGTTTGATTTTGACCTTCCCATGTTTGCACGCCTCTGAGGCTTCGACTAAACGAAGCATTGCCATTAAATCCGTTACTCCGGACGCTACACGTGTCCTGACTAAAGTCCGAAAACTTTTAGTTTTTTCGTCATAGGTTAGATCTAAATAAACTTTTGTCAAACGTCAATCTCATCAAGTCATTCAATTCAATGAAAAAGGTCGGACAACGTCCGACAGCGAAAAACACGGGCAGATACCATTGTTAGGGTTTTTGCCCCTACATCGTAATCTATAAATATAATGGTCGAGTTGTGCTTAGATTGATGAGAGAGTCTGACTAACTCATTTACCAGAAGAATATTGTCTTTGATATTCCTTCCTTGGATAAAACATGTTTGGGAGGGGTGCATTATGTCGGCTATGCATTTATTTAAGCGATTCGTTAGGACTTTTTAGATGAGTTTGTACACTACAATGAGGAGTGTGATGGGCCGATAGTTACGGACATTGCATTTGTCACCCTTTTTATAGAGCAGTGTCAGTATACCTTGCCCCACAAACTCTCCCATTTGTCCAGTCACCCAAAGAACTTGATAAAAGTTCATCAAGTCTTGAGAGATGAAGTCCCAAAGATATTTTAAAATTCCTTAGCAGTCCATCAATGCCTGGGGTGTTTTCCTCCTCCATGAGCATTAGGGCAATCCATACTTCTTCTTTTGTTAAGTAACTTCAATTGATCTTTTTGGAAGGCAAAGAGGGACTTGGACATAGGTTTCAAAAAATCATCTATTTTCATATTACGATGGTTCAGAGGGATGTAACTAGTTTCTGATAAGAAGAGGTTCTTGAATAAATCTCTGGCAATCTTGGTACATTCAGCCGTAAAGGTGGCCGACTCATTAATTTGATGTTGGGGATAAGCCAGAGCCTCAATGATCGTCCTCCTCACTCGGACTCTGGCCATGGCAAAGAATCTCGCATCCATTCCCTCTTCGGTGATAAACTTTCGAAGCTTACCTTTAATCCGGACGCCATTCCAACGATATTTCATTTGTGAGAGTAATTGGTTTTCTCGTTCTTGAATTTCTTAAGCTACCAGTTCATTATTTTCCTCGTTCTCATTGTCACTTTCCTGGGATTGTAATTGTTGGATGCGCTGATAAATCCTTGCTTTATTGGAATGACGTTCGGCTGCCAATAGTTTTGAATATTCTTTGCATTTACGGCCTAGGAAAGCTAGACCGTTGTTAAACCACATAATATCATCCTGGATAATGGTTTTCTACTTTCTCCAGAAAGATCAGACATCCTTTAGGTAGGCTCTGAATCTTTCCATTTTAAGGTGAGATGTGTTTAATTTGTAGTAGCCCTTACCTTGGTTTGTTTTTTTCTTAAAGGAAAGAATAACCACACACATAGTGTGATCAAGTCCTAACAGGGGGCTTCTAGGAAATGCTTCAGCAACTTGAAGAGAACCTTCCAATTCGTCAGAGAGGAGGATTAGGTCGACGCGTGACTTAGTGACCATCCTGTCCTGATTTTTTCTAAAGAATGAGAAGGTACATTGGGTAGGGTTCAGTCTTCTGAATGAGTCAAACGTGTGAAATGATTGAGTTTGATTAACAATCATTACTTCATTAGCCTCCACATAGGTCGGGCAGGGGTAGGAATACGTCAGCGATCCAGGGATCGATCTGGACCAACGTTAAAATCTTCTGCTATGATCACAGGGATGCCAACTGGAAGTTTGAGAATAAGAGATTCAAAGAACCGTTGACGATTACCTACCTCATTTGGTCCATAGACACATAAGATAATTACAATTTCTAGCTCCAGCATTGTCAGTATCCCAACCACATTGCGCAGAATTCAGCACGTCGCATACAGATTCGGAGCTTCGGCGCTCCGCCCGAGTGCGCCAACTATACCTCTCATGATTCCCTACGAAAGGATAGGGTTCCTCCAGGTATAACTTACCGCCACTCGCGGGAGCTGTGCCCACAATCCTTGGGTGGGCATATCCCCGCTGAGCTACCAAATCACAACACGAATGTTTTTACATGCAATAGGAGAGGTGGACAAGTCGAGGGTGTTTTCTCGTACAATGTAGTACAGGAGTTATGCATGGTCACGCTTGATTGAGCCTGCACATAAACCGACGTTTGGGGCGCTGAACTCCCAAGTGCGGCTCTACATCGGTCGACTAGGACATCGCAACAACCGCGCATTTCACTCTTTCTCAAACATAATTTTTAAGCCTAGTCCCTTCGCAAATATTCCAACCTAGTCCCTTCACAAATATTCCAACCTAGTCCCTTCATAAATATTCCAACCTAGTCCCTTCACAAATATTCCAACCCATCAGGGTGTGGCCCACACAAAATGTGTAATACAAACATGCGCATGAAGAAGGCTACATCATTCAACCATGTGTACTCACATGTTTGACCATAGTGGCGATGCTTCTTGCGTTACCCACAAGCGCGCGACCTTTCGGTTTCAGGGTTGTGTATGACACTCAAGTATCGAACACACAATGTCATGACGGAAGTCCCCTTCACGAAACATAACGGTTGAAGGACAAGTCGTTCAACCCTCGTGGCATCTATGACCTTTAGGCAGAGTGCGTTGATTCAAGGCGTAAGTGTATAACAAATAAGGGGAACCCATTTGTGTTGGACAAGAACCTAGAATGTCTTATACAAGTACATCGAATTGCAGGTTCAGGATCAACGTCTGGCTTGACAAACAAACAAGCAAGATTCTAGCATTCCCCTCACGGTCCAAGATAGATATAGACGAAAGGGGTGCAAAAAGATAGAGAATAAATTAGGTGATAGGATCGTGTACCATCAAGTTGTCCTTCTCACAGTCCCCACATGTAGCTCTTTCATTGCACTTGACAAGGATCCAACCAAAATACATTGGAGATCAGATCAAACTTTTAACAACTAACCTGCATAAAACATACACACATGCAAACAGGGTTGTCAGGCCGAACGTACGGAGGCCCCTAAGCTGACCCCCAAACGTTCGGGCGTTCGGGTCCCCATACGGGGCCCGAACTTGAAGGGGTTCGGACCTCGCAAAAAAATATTTTGGCACCTAGATATTATTATTTTGTTCTGATTTTTTTGTGTTTGAGTTCTTTGTGATGTAAGATATCTCCCTCTTAATTTTGAAGCCATTCTGTCGAGCCAAAAAAAAAAATGAAAAATCCTCAAAGATGGTGGTGTCAAAACTTGTTTGCCCACTCACTAATTTGTTTTTCTTTTCTTTTCACTTTTTATTTTTTCCTTATTTCGGGGCATGAAAAAATATATATTTTTTTTTAGCTTTATTTGTAGATTCTGTATTATGTAAGATATACATATATAAATTTTCATGGAATTTTTCACAGCCGAAAAAAAAATAAAAATCGCCAAAGATGGCGGTGTCAAAAACGTGCTCGCCCACTCAATAATTTCATTCTCGTTTTATTTTTTCTAATTTTTATTATTATTATTTATTTTTAGTATTTGATTTTTATTTCAAATTTGGGAAAAAAATTGGATGTAACGTTGAGGCAAATGTTCTTTAGTTTATTCTTCTGCGTAAGATATATTTTTTTTCAGATGTTTTGGATTTTTTTTTTTTGTCCGCGGCCAAACGGCCAAACGAGTCGAGAGGGTGTGCCGAATATTCGGGCGTTCGGGTTCAAGCGTTCGGCCCGTCTCGAACGCCGGCAACCCTGCATGCAGACGAAACCATATTGCAATACCTTGGACGGGGTTAACCTAACATTTATTTGTATCTCAAGTCCCCTTAACTCACACCAAAGTCCCAACCATTATCTGACTCTCAAATGATAGTCGATCCTTTTGAATGAGCCTTTAAAAGAAATGGGGTAAAATATCAGGGATGCCTTCAAACCCACAGGGCTAAGTTTTAGGTTTGAGATACAGAAGTAGATAGAGGTCGAGTCGCAAATTGACCCACTATCAATCGATAACAAAAGTTGATGAAACTCAATTTGTCTGAAAGTACTCCTAGGTAGCGGTATTCGGTGTCATAAAATCAAGCATGTGTCACTTGTCGAGTTAATGAAGATCTACGTATCGCATTCTGAAATACTTAACGATGATGCCCAGTAACAATATGAAAATAATAAAATTTTGGCAGCACTTCTCCTTAGGAAGTGTGTTCGGATAATGTTTACTAGGTCAAATCTAAAGAGAAAAACTTATAACTCAAAGGTCATATAAAAATAAACTAATTTTTTGGTTTTAGCAAAAATTTCGGCAGCACTTCCCTTAGTAAAGGAGACCGATAAAATTTCTACTGACTCCAAAAATTATACTAACTCTAACCCTAAAAACTTCCCAATATTATTTTTTTCTTACTAACTCTGCATCTCTAACAGAAATTTCATTAGCATCTCCCCTAGGGAAGAAAACTCCCATAATTTCTATTAACTTAGAAGTTAGCCAAAATCTGATCAAAGCAAGCATGCACGAAAAGACAATGCGATGAATACCTACCTATTGCTCAAGCACAAGCCGAGCGCTGCTAGACTAAGCTATCAGATGACAAGTATGTGAGAAAAAAGAGAGGATTCACAAACAAAAATATAATTAAGTGCACAAAGAAAAGGTATATTGATTAAAATTCATCTCTGCCTTAACATGTGCAAACCTTTCCCCTATGAGGTAAGTCTGACTTTTATCAACAAGCAAACTGATTGACTTAGCAAAGCACCTGGACGAGTCAATATGATATCATTTTCGAGCTTATTCAAACCATTTCAAGCAAATAACAACAGAGTGTCTGGATCTGTCGATACAACATCACGCCTAGACCCATTTAATCAATTCACGTAAATAAGAGCGAAGCGTCCGAATTAGTCGACGCGACATCACATCCAGACTCATTCAACCTCTTAGAAAAACGTCAACAAAGTGTTCGGATTAGTCGACGCGACATGACATTCAAACTCATTCAAGTCTGTCACGCAAACATCAAGAAAGTATTCGGATCAGTCGATGCGACATGACATCCAGACCCATTCAGACTTCTTAGACAAATGTAAAAAAACCGTCTGAATCGGTCGATGCGACATCGCATCTAGACCCATTCAAAATCATCGTAGACAATCGAAAGCAAAGCGTCCGGATCAGTCGATACGGCGTCATGCCCAGACCCATTCAAATCATCCCAAGCAGGAATCGTGGATTCCATTTCAAGCAACTGAAATTTAAAGAGCATGGTAAATTCCCTCTGATTCAGTTATAGTTACGAATTGAAGTCAAGGAGATATACAAAAAATCAAAACTCAATCAAACTGAATGAAGGGTGTTATAGATAGGGTTATACGGGATCCTAAAGGAAATCGCGTCGGCCTACCTCCAAGTTCCTCCCTCCAGGGTCTCGCATGAACCCCGACAGAGCTCCCGCAATTGCGTGGGTTAACCCCCACAACAGACCTTGATGCGATTCCGTGGGTTGCAATCCCACCTGCCGCCTCCTTTTCCTGAATATTTAGACTAGACTGAGGATAAGAAGGGTAGAGAAAGGGGTATGAGTCTCTCAAGATACAAGTAGGGGGTCACTTAGACTCACTTGGAAAAGCCCTTGTTGCCTTCCGATCCTAAAAGCTCCTCAATGGTGGCGAAATTGTTGAGCTCGAAGTAAACGGATGGCAGGTGCCGCCACAGTCTTAGGACTCCAACAATAGTGACAATCCCCAACTCTCAACAGTACCTGTAGTTCCGGCCTATTTGCAGCCTCCGCAGTGCAGAGATCGATCAACCGTAGCAAAGGACAAAAAACAGTAGTCCACAATGCCACAACGACAACAACAACAACCTCTAAGTAATGGCAACTGTCTGATGAAAAGACTATCAACTGCAAGGTTAGTGAAGCAAGGTTACCAACCCAAGTGACCAGGGTTGTCAAAATAGTCCACAACCACTCGCCCGACTGACCTACATATATATGTACATATATATACATATATATATAAGGTTACTGGCGTTCGAGACGGGCCAAACGCCTGAACCCGAAGACTCGAACGTGCGGGACCTCTTCGCGAGGCATTTAGTCGTTTGGGCTAAATGTAGGAGAAAAAAAAAACTGAAAAAAACTATTTTATGAAAAAAATAAAATACAAAATATTTATCAGAGCATTACATCCAAATTCCTTACCAACTACGAAATAAAAATAAAATATGAAAAATAAGTACTAATAATAAAAATAAATAAATAAATAAAAAGAGAAATTAAAATTAGTGAGTGTGCGAGCACGTTTTCGACACCACCATCCTTGGCGATTTTTTATTTTTGTTTGGCATATCCAAATGCCACGAAAATTTTTAGATGTGAACTTCATATAATACAAAATACATTAAAAACATTTCAAAAAATCATAATTGTTTTTCGGCCTCGAAATAAAGTAAAAACAAAAAAGTGCAAAAAAACAAAATAGTGAATGGGCGAGCACGTTTTGACACCGCCATCTTTGATGATTTTTTACTTTTTTTTGGCTTAGCAAAACGACTTCAACATTTATAGGCATGTAAATCACATAATAGAGAACGAATAATTGTTTTTTATAGAAAAAAAACATTATTTTTAGGCCTTTAAATAATTTTGGGCGGGGGTCGAACGCCTTCAGGTTCGGACCCCGAACGGGACCCCGAACGCCCATGTGTACGGAGGTTGGCCCTGGACCTCTGTACGTACGGCCTGGTGGCCATATATATATGTATATATGTACATATGCAGGGTCACCAGCCCGTACATACGGAGGTCCTCGGGCCGACCTCCGTACATACGGAGGTCCTCGGACCGACCTCCGTACGTACGGGCGTTCGGGGTCCCGTACGGGGTCCGAACCCGATGGCATTCGGCCCCCACCAAAACGTTTTTTGGGGTCTAATTTTTTTTTTTTTTCTGAAGTTTTTTTGTGAGTTCTCTATCACGTGAGGTACATGTTTCTAAATTTTGACATCATTTGGCTCAGCCAAATAAGAATTACAAATCGCCAAAGATGGCGGTGTCAAAACGTGCTCGCCCACATGTTTTTTCACTTTGTACTTTTTTTCTTCACTTTAGTTCGGGGTCTAAGCAATTTTATTATTTTCAGTGCATATTTATGTGAACGGTCGAACGCATCCCTAAAGGGTCCCATACGTTCGGTCTAAACAATT
>BFEA01000004.1:3522301-3544801 GCA_003427395.1 Chara braunii
TTTTTTTTTTTTTTTTTTTTTGGGTCCGCGTTCGGCTCGAACGGCCGAACGCATCCCCAAGAGGTCCCATACGTTCGGGCGTTCGGGTTCGGGGGTTCGGCCGGTCCCGAACGCCGGTTACCCTATATATGTATATATATACATATATATTCAATTTTAATTAATTTAAAATTTGGTAAAAAATTTCGATTTGACCCTGAGGCAAAAATTGTTCAGTTTTATTTTTTGCATAACATAGTTTGTTTTCAGAATTTGTCGATTTTTTTTGTTTTTTGCTGGGACCTTCCCTGGTCCTTGCACGGCCACGCCGCCAGTGAAAATAGGGTGTCCCGGGCGGCCCGGCTGGTAGCCTAGTTTTCTACATAATTTACTCTTTATATGGGTTGTTTTTCAGGCCCCCGTTGTCGAGCGCATTAGTCCCGCAGGGGGACCCTCCCTGCCGTGTCACACATGATTTTGCAAGACCTCTTTGAAATGGGGCTCTCACCGCTCCAACCGATTGCACCAGCCACACCTCTCACGAACCACTACGATAAGATAGGGGTCACGCGAGGCACAACTTACCTCTGGCCAAAGGGCTGTCACCACCCTTGAACAAGCGTAACCCCGTCGAGCTACCGAACCACATGTGAAAGTTGCTTGCATGCAATCGGAGAGGTGACTCAACCGAGGGTGTTTCTCGTACGCTGTAGCAGAGGGGTACGGGCAGTTGAATGCCATAATCGAACCAGTACGTGAACCAACGCTTTGGGAGTTGTGCCCCAAGCAGGGTTCAGCGTCGGTTGACTAGAATGCGTTCATCTGACCACGAGTTACGCCACAAAAAAATAAAACCAAGTTTTATACAAAAATCGCACCTAGTATTTTTTGTGTCTAACTTATAACTGTTCTCATAATTGGGCGCAAAGGTTACATGCGCAAAACTTCGCATAAATAATATTTCGTCGAACAGACGCCTATCACAAATGACCAATTATGAACGAATATGTGAGCAATCGCAATGATGGAGTACTATGTAGTGGTACTAGTGCCCTTAAACATGTGACTCATATTAAATCATGGGATTGTATTCAACGCTCAAGTGTCGACTAACGCGCACGCCAAAGGGGCAGTTCCTTAGCGAGTGCATAAGCAGATTGAGCACCCTGCCATCTTCTGCATCCTACAGTGCCCCAAATGGGGTAGGGTAAGATGACTTCGAGGGCAGAAGGGAAGAGGCACAAGCGGTTATCAGGTAGCTGAAAATTCAGGAATGAAAATTTTGAAGTGAGAGTTTTTGACAGTCTGAAAATCCTGAATGGTTCTGAAGTGGTGAAAGGTTCGAAGACCCTTAAAACCACCTGTTTAGGCAGGCTGCATCCTGAAGTGGTGAAGGGTGTCTTGAAGTGGTCAAGTGAGAGTTTTTGGCAATTTGAAAATCCTGAATGCTCCTGAAGTGGTGAAAGGTCCGAAGACCATGAAAACCACCCTTCACCACTTGAGGATGCAGTCTGCCTAAACAGGTGGTTTCAGGGTCTTCGGAGCTTTCACCACTTCAGGACCATTCAGGATTTTCAGACATGAATGGTCCTGAAGTGGTGAAAGGTCCGAAGACCCTGAAAACCACTTTTTTACGCAGGCTGCATCTTGAAGTGGTGAAGGGTGTCCTGAAGTGGTGATGAAAAATACGACTGTTGTTAACCTTCTCTCCTTAGAGGTGGTGAGTTGTTTGGTGCATAAACAGCAACACACTGACCCTTCTACCTGGAACCTTGTCGTTCTACCAAGATAAACCTTTAAACAATGAAATATAAAAATGACTGCGTACGCTACGATTATTTTTAGGCTTTCGCCTAGAAAGTGCGCATACTGACCATAATAATTATACTTGGAAGAATACTTAAATCGTACTCACTTTTATTCGCGGATGCTCATGCCCATAACCTTTTTGTAACTAAAACAAGCAAAAAAATATACGTGAGACTCTAAATTAATATCACAACACCGTAGGCTTTGTCACATCGACTAGCCATGCATAATTACGCAGACAGTCCCAAGAATGACGTACTACTAGTATGTAGTACCCATATTCATGTGACCCTTAATGATCTTGGGGGTCGTTTTTGACACTCAAGTGTCGGCTGACAGGCGTCTCGAAGGGCTCATCTCTCGACGCTAGACAATCGTGGAGTCGATTGCCAAAACGTTTTCTATTAAAATATGATCTAGCTCTTCAAAACTAAGAAAATTTGAACAACACTCTCTCTAGAGAAAGTATCTTTTCATAATTTATATTCGACCGAATATAAGATATGAAAGCAATTTTTTAACTTACAGAGTCAAAATTTATCTATCTCTCTGAGTTAGCACAAATTCAGGCAGCATCTCTTTTAGAGAAGTAGGTTTTTTAAATTTATACCAAGTTAGATATCAATTCAAAATAAAGTTTAAATTCTGCCAAAACCGAGTTTAACTAACCTTTTAGTTTTGTATAAATTTCGCCAGCACTCTCTTAAGGAAAATGCCTATATTGAATTTATACAAGCTAAATATAAAATCCAAAAATAACTTTGACTTTACAAAGTCAAGTTTTGTCTAAGTCTCTGATTTAGTAAACATTTTGGCAGCATTTCTCATAGAAAAGTCGGTTTCTCATATTTCTACTACGCGAGATATAAAACTCAGACAAAGATAAAATTTAACTAACTCCTTGAATTTGCATAAATTTGGGCAGCACTTCTCTTAGCGAATGTGACTTTTTAAAATTTATACAAAGTCAAGTACGAAAAATAGACTTAACTCGAAAAATGCAGAAATTGAACTAACTCTTAGAGCTCCAACACATGGCGAACACCTAAAGCAACTACCTACCAAAGTCGATACTCAAACTAAGCAGAGCGTTCATTCAATCTCATGCAATCTCATACTACAATGGGTAAGTAATCTCACAAAAAATCCCAAGTCGCTTTCACATAAGATAGTTCATTGATTTTCCAGATGATTTTTTTTTTTTTTTCATCTTACATATGTCGTGGCGTTATACTATTCAACATGAAAACAATGCCTAATATATCTTAGATCATACACGAACATATTGCACAACTTCTCGCTTATTTGAGTGTGTGACTAGACCATTTAGCTAAGAAACAATGTCTAGTCGTCATGACCTATTTAAATATCTAAATTTTAATAACTCCCTGACTTGTCCTCAAAGTATGGGCAGGGGGCTGAACCATTCAACTTAGAAACAATGCTCAACTTGCCCAGTTTATTTTTAATTATTATCTTGATTTTATCTCACTTCTTAGTGATATTATTTAAGTTGAACCATCCGACTTGGAAACAATGTTCAACTGTCTGTTCACATGCAAATATAGATGAAGCATTTTCAATTATAGTCATTTGTGCTTATTGTGTGGTTTTAAGCTAAATCATTCGGCTTGGAAAGAATGTTTAGTCTTTCATAAAAAACCTCCCACAAAATAAAACATGAGATTGAATCATTCAACTTATAAATAACGTTTAATTTATCTCAAGTCACACAAAAACATGAAATTTGATCATTCAGTTTGGAAACAATGCCCAACTTCACTCAGAAACCTCAAAAGAAGCAGATAGACGAAGCAATTCAACTTAAAAACAATGCTTGGCCTCAAAAGTAAGACAAGCAAACCCTCAGAAATAAACACAACAACCAGACCATTCAACTTAGAAACAATTTTCGGTCCTTCAGAAAACAAGCAATAAAACATAGCACGAGACTATTCAGCTTAAAAACAATGTTCAACCTTTGATTGACCCGGTTGCAAAATTGAGATTCTCCCACCTTCCCCTAGTTTATCAATTAGTCTGATTTCAGTCAGAATAAAAAAAAAAACTCAAATTTATGCATGCATTCCTTCAATTAATATAATTGAGTTATGAAAAAAAAAAAAATCATAAAGGAACACGTACATATCTCTCAAACAAACTAAGGAGATGTAATGGTAAGGGTATATTAGGTTCACACATAAGGCAAAGGAGGTATACCTTACAGTTCTCTGCCTCCATAACCTAGCCTAGACTCCGGCAAAGTTTCCACGATCGGTGGGGTAACCTCCCACAAAAGCTTTGTTTCGGTCCTATAAGTTGTAACCCCGACTGTCACCTTCCTCTCCAAACACGGACTAAACTAAGATTAAGAAAGACATAAGGAGAGATATTTAGTCACTCATATATAAGAAGGGTGCGCTGAGTCTCGCGTGAGATGCACTTGAGGGCCCCGCAATAATGACCAAGAACGTAGTAAGAATGGTCAAACAACGACCAAACGCCAAGTGATGGCACTCTGACGGACCTCCAAGTTTCAATGATGACCTCGTTTTGCAGCCCGACCACTCCCCCAAGCTGGGATGTCGCTACCTCTGACCGAACGGTCGCTATGCAACATAGAAAGCCTACATTCGAATAGAGCCCACCCCTGTGCTCAATTCGAGTATGCGCCATAACAGTCCATCATATGATGAAAACCAGTAGTTGCACCGTGGAAAGACACAGTAGCGCTGCAGCAGCAATGTCCAGCAAAGGACAGTGTTGTGCACAACGATACTTGGCGTGTACAGTGTAGCACAACAACAGCATGACAAAAACACAGCAAGCGTACCGTAAGTGTCCATCAACCGTGCACAACGACGCAACGCGCACAACAACCTTGTGAAGTAATAATAATGACCTCACCACCGAACTGCATTCCTCCTGTACACTGACTACGTCTTCGAAGCATAGGTTGTGGCCCAAAAACCTAACTTGTGAACCCTTTAAAATAAAACAACAGTGTGGGAAAAAAATGGTCACGACACCAACCAAAATGCATGCAAACGTCCGATCGTTCAGATTTCTCCTCTATGACGAGTTATATGTCCTCACTCGTTACCTGCGAACGACCCCCTCTTGCGACAACAGCTGCTCACCACGTTCGCACAATCCACACCTCGGAATCTGGAGGTCACAACGCTCCCCGCACAACACTGTGCATGACGGAACCGTTGGCTATTGGTAGAATTCTCGTTTGTAAAATCACAATAAATGCCAGAAAGTCGAATGTTGCCCCAAAAGTAGAGACGCAGTAACACTAGCAGTGAACAGCCGAAGCCGTAAAAATTAAATGCCCATGAAGACGGATACTCATTACAACCACGATCGCAAACGGAACCGTTTTTCTTAGCAGTGTTCAACACCCAGACTGCGATCTCGTAGTTACTCTCTTTAAGGTGAGCAGCGAACAGGCAAAGCGCATGCAAATATTGAGTACACTGAACTCTGCTAAGTCCATTCACGTACCTTCTGCTTTTCACACTCTCCTTCCGCCCCACCTACTGGCCTTGATTCTTCATGCAACTAGTCTCAATCCCCGACAAGGTACATATTAAACTCCCCTCCAGAACTTGGGACGTGCGTGGCTTAGTCTTTGAGACACGCAGACGACCACTGGTCAGATCAACTAGGTACAAACGAGTTATCGAAAACACTGTAAAGTCTGATTTCAAGATACAGGTAAGCTCCCCGTACCGGGTGAACCCTCTCTCTTTTATATCATCCCTCTCTCTCTCTCATCTGCGCATTCCCCTCTGTGACACCTTTTCCGACTAACTCCTAAAATCCTTATCTACTATCCTAAGACTTAAACTATCACCATACTCGGAGTCGATATGTATATATACATATATATATATATGACGAGCTCGACGACGAAGGACATTGGAATCACAGTCACGACGAAAGACTTTGTCGGATGGGTGTCAAGCACATCGTCCCGGAATGGAAGTAAGCACGATCCGCTTAGACAATGCCGACCGTGATTGCCACTGAAACGGGGGCGAGCTCTGTACACACAGCAATCGGGAAGGGCACGGTGCATCAACACTTGCATAAAATGAGAATGGATTCGAGGACAGACGTGGATATACTTTCCAGCCAAGTGCTCAGAGAGATAGAGAGAGGTTAATTCCCTCGAAAGGATGAGCAAAATCGGAATGAATCTTCCACTAGAGTGGTAGAGTGTGGACAAATGCATCCTTTATTACACAACCTCCTTTTCCGCTAGCCTGACTTTTTGTCGCTTCTAACCATCCTATCCGCGCGCAGCCTCTAATGCTCGCACTATAAAAACTAACATCTTACTGCCGAATAAAACCTTGCCATTGCACTCGCGCTGGTCAGAAACCTCGATTAGCCTCTTGTCCGTTTTTACCCAAAAACAAGTAAGATCGCCCTCCTCCACTCTCCTTCTTCCCTCCTCTCTTCTCCTCGGTATCTTTGCACACCTCTTTCTCCTTCTAGCCCCCACTACACTCCCTAGTTCTTTTTTCTTACCCCGACATCGTAATTGCCCCGTCCAAAAACCTCAAATTCGACTTTTATTTCGTCGAAATTCATTAAGAGATGAGGATGTTATCTCTACCTCCCGCTCTTCAACTAGTCGTTTGAATGCACCTGGTGAATACTGGTGCCCAGGTTCACTCCTCTCCAGTAGTGCCTTCCTGCTCAACGCAGTCCGACGCTCCTGGCTGTAACAGTTCAAGCTATCCCGAGGGAAACTTTAGAGGGAGTCAACCGCTAGACGGTTCAAATAGTCTTTCACCCCTAGACCCAGTCCGACGAACGATTGCACGCCAGTATCATTGCGTTTCTGCACCTGAGTGCCCCGGGCTCGCCCTACTTAGGCATAGTTCACCACCTTTCCCGACCCAAGGGGCATGCTCACACTCAAACATGTCACAGCAGACCGTGGGTGGCGGATGAAGCACCCGCAGTTGTGTCGTCCCCGTCATGATAATATCTTTCGCTTGGATCGCACAGGTCGTAACGGCCTACACCTTTATTGAGAGGTAGGGGCAAAGCCCCGGCTCCACCTCCGAAAATAAGAAAATTTAACATTTTTTTTTTAAAAGTGGTATTTACCGTGCATTGTAGAGCCCTCACAGGTCTCGCCCATCTAACCCCGGTGCGGGTCGAACTCAAATCTGTATTTCAACAGTTCGAGGATGCACCTACTGAGCCATGCCAGTTGGTTTCGGTCCCAACGGGCGCCGCAAGGGCCAAAAGGCAAGATCAAGGTAGGTTGTCACACCTTGGTTTCCTCGAGTTTGCCCCCTACGTTCTCAATATTGCCTATTTGGAGTCGAACTCAGGTCCGTCCTTCAACAGTTCAGGGTGTACCAAGTAAGATAACCCATTGGTTTCGGCACCAGTTCCAAAACCGGTATCGAAACTCGTACCGAGCTCCGGAGAACAGGACTGAAGATTAAAAAAAAAAAAAAAAAAAAAAAAAAAAAAAAAAAAACGTTAGGACTCCCTCTTCGGTCGTGCCAACAAGGGCTCGATGTCGTAGCAAACACCCTTATAAGGATATGTATCGTCGTTGTTAAAGGTCGCACTGAGTACGTCCTTGATAAACATAACTCACTGATGGGACAGATCCCGTCGGGGAACTCATCTCGGCAACGTCACTTTTGGCGAGACCGAACCAAATATGATCGAGTTAGAGAGTGTGTGGGGTGCACATTATTGCGTAGCACAGTAAGATAAGCATTTAGTCGTGAACAATACTAGGCCGACGAAAGGCGCCAAAGCCATAGGGTTCAGTTACACACCTTCTATAATTTTCATTTGGTTATATTTTTCTTTCATTTTATAGTATCTACCTTTACTTCGTAGACCGGCTCAACCTTTTGGCGGGGCCTATCGTGAAGGAGATAAAGATCTTACCTGGTGCGCGCATGGGAAGAGTGTGTTTGACGACGCGTTGAAAGGCATGGCTTCGTCAAAACCCATCATGCGGAAAGTCAAGATTTTACACGATGCATATGGTGTGCACAACGGTCAGGGTTCCGGACGGCTATGAACCTAGGCACGGTCGGTGTCGTCTGGCAGCCGAGAGGCTCCAAGGCGAAGGCCTGGTTTGTGTTGATAAGCCCAATCACAGTCCTGCGACTGTTTATATGGAGGTTCGAGCATACTTAGCGTAGTCTTGGGCCTAGTACTTTTTCAGTTACGGTACTGGACTTTCAAGCGACGGGTTTGGGGTTCAGGGCCTGCATGCCACGATGGAGCAAAGGAGCACGACCAGCTGAGACTGAGGGGTCGAGGGTTTTGTGGGACTATTCCCCTTGGTTTTGCCAGACGGACCCCGGGCCTGGGTCCGACTGGCGAGACCAAGAGGGTGCCGGAGGGTCCCCGTCCTCCTCGGTTCCCCATTTTTTCTTTGATTTATTTTTACCAGGCGTGATACCGGCGTCGGGACCAATGATGAAAACAATGGGCCTACCTCAGTTGGTACGTCCGCGGACTGTTGGAGTACGGACGTCAGTTGTAACGATATAGGGCAAGCTGAATTAAGAATTTCTGTGAGGGATGCAGCGAAGAAATACCGCGAGGGAAGGATGAACATAACTTCAAAAATAAGGTCAAAAGGGTGCTTGAAATTGCCAAGCGAGATGTGGATAGAGAAAAATCATGCATCCGCACCCTCCTTAATGAGCGTGGGGTGCATGCCAACGTGGGCTGTAGTGGCCGGCATTACAGTGGGGAACGACTGAAAAAACCCACGGGTGGTCGTCACGGCAATCGAGAACCTTGGGCACACGCCTCTCTTGGAGGGCCTGTTCGGGTTCCTGCGTGTCCAGGATGTTAGTAAAATTTCTCTATCTTACCCATTTTGAAACACGGACCGGGGGAGGGCCAACATGCAGATGAGCCTGTGGGTGCAAAGCCCACGGAGCAGCGACATCTTGAGTGGCGGGGATCTCATGCAGATGCATCGTCCGCTAGCCAGGATCTGCTGCTGGAAAGCTTGAGAGTGACCAGGCCCGCAGGACTCGAGAAATGATGAACTGTGTCCGGGCATGGCACAATCTGCCGGCCATTATCAGCGGCGAGAGGTTTGAGAACAAGCAGGTCCGTGGGACCCAAAAGATGTTAAACTGTGCCTGGGCAAGGCACAACCGGAGGGGACTTGAGTATGAGCAGGCCCATGGGACCCGAAAGATAGTGGATTGTGTCTGGGCAAGGCATAGCATGAGGCATGTTCTTAGGGGAGGAAAGGCATGCAGCGGTACACACGTGCAAATAGGTCGTCCAGATTTGGGAATAAGGACGAAAGAGCCATCGATCCAGATGTTGGCTGGTCCCCTTCAAAATCTTTCCTCAAAGTGGCTGAACTCAGAGTTGTCAGGCTGCATTACACGGGGCTGCGCTAAGAACAGTTGGAGAGAAGAAAGGACATCGGAGGAAACGAGGAAGAAGACGAAGGAGGAAGAGAGTGAGATTGCCATATCTTGGTCATTCCTTTACCATTTTAGGCAATCTAAGAGGCTGCATAAGGGTTTTTGGGCAGGGCGAATTCGAATCTGCAGTCGGATTAAACAAATGAATAGGAACTAGAAAAGAAAAGTCATGCGCGGAAGAGTCGAGGAGGGAGAAGAGCGGAAGAGCGGGAGTGGAAGTCGCGTGGTTCGCTCGTTTCGCAACGGAATTAAGCAAAGAAGGACTCAAAACCAAGGTTTTAAGACAAGGCGAACATGATGGCAAGGTTAGTTTTGGCATTAGGGTGTTAGTTTCTGTGCTATGAAGGAAGAAGTTTGCGCGGCTACTATGGAGTTTTCGAGAATAGCAATGTATCTTTCCATGCTCTAGGGGAAGATTCATTCTCATCTACCACATCCGGTCCGTTGCTATTATGGCGATCGCCACCTCACCGCTTGGTGAACAATTTTACCGTGGGAGGCATAACTCCGGTACTCTTCTCCCGCGCTCTTTTTGTTAAGGCCGAAGACAAACATCACGCCCACGGTGGTCTTCGTTACTGAGCCATGATTTTTTTCTTCTTCACTCAATGATCTTCATTTTCGTTGAACTGTTATCTTCTTCGACAAAAGAATGGGCAGTTTTCCTCCTTATGCACGCACTGGTCGTACTTAAGGGAGGCATTGGTGACAGTGAACCTACCCAGGTTCTGACTGAAGATTCATTCTATTTTTTTTTTTTATATGTGGTGAGAGGAAGGACGAGAGAAGTGAAGAGGAGAGGCGGGATATGATACGTGCGTGGGCGGCGAACTGCTGGTGCAAAAATTTTGGAATTGCATCCTACCATGTTCTAGTGGAAGATTCATGTTCATACAGCATAATTGTAAACGGGCAAGATGAGCACTAGAGAGGGAGAGAGAAAGAGAGAGAGTACTCACCATGGTGACGTATCTTGCCATGTTCTAGCGAAATTTTATTCGCATGCTGCATGGTTGGTGAACAGTAGGGGTGCAGCCCCATGCGAGGTCGTGGTTGCCATCTGCGAGGTCGTGGTCATCTGCCTTACTATCAGAATCTGTGAGGTCATTGTATCCATCTACAATGCTGATTCATTTGTGCTGCTGACTAGCCCTCATCATTGGGGTGTTGCTCATCACGGTGTTGAACAATGGAGCAGTGCATGATAACCAACGGGTTATTGTTCGTTGTATCGGGTAGATTGGTGCTCGACTTCGCAGGAACTTGGTCTTCTTCCCGCTAGTGCTCGTCCTTGCGTCCTTCCACGTGGTCCAGGTTGTCGTCTTCACTGAGATCTTGAGCACTTATTCGGTGCTATTCACCTCACCGGGGCCGATTCGCCTTTCGTGTGCCTAAATCTGGCTATTTTTGTGCGCAACCAGGTACATGCGAGTGGAGACCAGCCATGAGGCGAGGTGGCAAGGAAGAGGTTGAATGAAGCAGAAGTGAGTGGAGGGCTGGGACAAAGATCGTGGTATATTTTTCCATATTTCAGTAGGAGATTTGTTTCTCTTTTTTGCTAGTGTAACTTCCCATATTGTAAGGGAAGGTTCATTCTTACTTTTCTACACGTTTGAGGAGTGGTGTGGCGAGGCATGTGAGGGTGGTCACGTTCACCCAGGCGCTGCTCATGGTATACTCCATCGCCATCGTGACCGTCGTGATTCGCAGATCCCCCGATCAATGTGGCCATCTCCGTGTTCATGATGGCATAATTGACTAAGTCTGTCTTAGTCTCGCTGAGTATGCTGAAAAGAGGCGAGTTGTTATCAACAACGTCACAGCAGTAATCACACTGTCGCTGGTGGTTACCATGTTGCCAAAAAGCGCAGCTACAAGCCACCAAGCTTTTGTTGCTTATGGGAATCATGTATGAGGGCAATGTATTCTCCCATGAACAAACCCTATAATAGCGGAGGGTCCGAATGTTGGCAGGACCAAGTGTCATTGTTGTTTTTCAGTAGATTGAAGTTATGGGATGTTGCTGTTTGAAAGGCAGCACCGCTGGTAGTTAGTCTGAAATTTGTGACTGTTTTATTTAAGGTGTTGCTATTGCTTCGAAAATGCTCGACCACGACGGGCTACAAATTGCGACTTACCATTACTGTCAGAAGCCATAGGAATAAGTGGCTGATTTTGAGTAAGCTTGCAGCTCAATAATGAAGCATAACATGTTGAGGAAGGTACTCTAAGTTGTTACTGAAGATCGCATATGTGGAAACGGCTGTCGCTTGTCATCAAGTTCCAAAGAGTTGTTGTTATTTTATGCTGGATTGCTGACAAAATGCACAGTGTTGAGAGAATTGTTAAATAAAGGGTGCTATTTATCTTGGTAGCTAGCCTGCTAGTAGGTGATCTACTATCACGGACTCCTTGAGTTGGAGTATAACCGTTGGTTTCGAGAGGGAGACTCCCACCAAGAAACTGCTTGCAGTACGACCGCTAAGATGCTATTTTGAGGGTTGTTGCATTTTTTCAAACGTCGGCCTCTTTTAATTTTGAACACAGTTTCGGTTCTAATCAACCACGGCCTATTTGGAGCCTCATCGCTTCATTCTTCCTCAGGTTCGCTACTAAAACAACATTTTTGGATCGTGGTTGCCTCTCATGTGGGAGCTCTTCGAGAAGGAAATAGTGATTAGAGCCTTTTGTGGCCAGGTTTTGGCTTGGCTAGTCTTCAACTTTGTGCAAGTTGTTGTTGAAATCTACAGTGCTGGTGATGCTACCCGTGACTGAGTGTTGTTGATCCTGGCGCATGGTGGCTGGCATGACGCGGGGGCCCTAGCTTAGTCAGTACACTTTTAAATTGTCGAAAAGTAGGCTCAAGCTCGAATCCAAATACCATCCGGGGAAGGAACAAGGTCAAGTTTGAATTGTGGAGGTCTCAGTTCGTCATTTGCGGCTCAATTGATCCTCGCAGCTAGTTGGATTTAGGGTTGCTACTGCGTTGGGACATTGTGTTACCATTGTTGGTGAAGATTGTTGTTTTGAGTTGCTGGTGCAACCGATATTTGAGATTGACACAGTTAAACGTTGGCACTTCGACTATGCATGCGGAGTAGTGAGTTGTTGTTGCTATTTTAGCTACTACTGCCGTATTTTGTTGCACTGCAGTGTATTGATGATGTCTGTTGCTATGCATTCAGAATTAAACAATTTCAACCCAAAATAAAATCAGGTAATCACAATATCACGAGGTATCATAAAAATGTCATGGCCTCAATGGCCAAAAAAATAAAAAATAGTCTCAATTGAGGTGCAATCACACCCCTCGACTCAGAAGACACAGAATAAACACAAAATGTATCCAAGTAACAAACAAGTTAGACAAAGTATAACAAACCTTAATTAACCGCATGTTTAAAGCGACCTTGGGTCAAAACACCGTGCATATCACTCTCTCATATCATAGAACAGCCCAAGAGGAAAAATTCTCACGCTGACCCACGAGGTCTTTATATCATGAAAATGTACCAATTCTAATATATCTGACATATACAGACGTATGGGCAGACACATCCTCATCTCTCGGGGTGGTATGGCTAAACGAATCGCAATTCTCAAAATACAATCACCTTGCCTCAGATCTCAAGGCGATATTTTCATAAAAATGTACATGCCCAAAGGGAACAGGTACCACAATCAAAATTTCGTGCAGTGCTCTTGACAAGGTCACATCCTCAATGTGATCACTCAATCCACTCAAACCTACACTCTAAGTCATACCAACAACAAATTCTTACCCTCAGCGACCCACACTCTCGCGAGGCTCACAATTATGCCGTAATCACGCCCTAGCCACTCTACCTTCTAACTTGGGATAGAAATCAAAATCTGAAAAGGAGAATTTCAAGTGAACCTGTAAACTCTCATGATCCAACACAAACACACATCACACTAAAATATACATCTACTTTAACTCACACAATATACAGCTAAGCTCCTACCAACTATCATAGAGTTGGGGCCACAGAAACGGTCAACCCGCTATCTCAACCTCTATGTTAGCGTATATATACAGTTGAACTTAATAAAAAAAACCTTGTCCACCCCTTTCCATAACTTTGGTTACTCTACTTATCTTGGATACCACCACGACCGTCGCCATTATGCTCCTCCTTCACTTTTTTCCCCACCTATGAATCCAACGACCGCCTTTGTAACCTTTGGCGCCTCACTTGCCACTTTCACGGCCTCCAGTGTCACGACCATCATTCCTGCAGCCTCCTTTAATATCTTGCTCTCGACCTCTTCCACTTATTGTGCTACCTTGCAATGCTTGTTGTGCCGATGGATGGGGCGACCCCTTAGACTGGGTTTAGTTTGTCAAAGGTCCAAGCGGCATTATGCTTATCGGCGGGTCGACGCAAGGTCCATATTGGCTTACAAGGCCCTGACCACCTAGTTTCCAGGGTGTGTACATCGGCCATAGACCTACTAGATTGTACAGTGACCACCACCTATATAGTACTTGCTCGATCGAAGAGGACTCAAGCGGTGCAAAATTGCCCCCCCGGCCCTTGCGGAGCATTCGGCTCGTATTGTGAACACTCCCTGAACTAGGTTTTTCGCCTTTCGCTGAGCCTTCGTCAATTCAGGAGGTTTATGCTCCTCCTCTACCTCATCCACTTTCTTCCCTTTTTCTTTGTCTTAAACGCCAGTCCGCCTTTTCTGGGCCTTCATGAGATGGAGAGAATCCTGATCATTATCATTTTTTTTTTCGACTCTGACCAGTCAGCTTGCTTGACGTTCCCTCGGAGACTTTCCGCTTGTCTTTCCTGGCCTCTCCGAGTCGTGCCATCCTTTCTTTCAGTACCCCTATTTGTCTTTGTATACCACTTAATTCGCCTTGTGCTGGCGCACCCCCAACTATTTACACAGGGCTACCACAACGTTGGTCGTCCAGTCCATCTTCCGGAAACCTCAACCTCAAAAAACTCTTCAGCTCACCCTAGGTTCACGACTTCAACATGAGGGTATATACTTCCTTACTTAACTCCTCACAGACGAACAATGGCAACATGCTCCATATTCCTTTCTCGTCTCACATCTTCACGAGGCTAAAGTTGTGATAATCGCGCAGGAAGTTATACAAGTTTCTTCCTCGAAACAATGGGGGGCGAAGGTCTGGCGTCAATAAGTCATGTACCGATTCGTGGAGCAGCACTTTAGTGAGGTATGCACTTCTCCAAAGCAAAATTCTAGCAAGACTGTTTTCTCCAGCCATGATGTCGCTGTTGGCCTGAACATGCATGATAAGTAACGGGACATCAGGCTATAACTTGAAAGAGTTTAAAACAAATAAGGAAAATTAATGTTGTCAATACTCAATCTCACTACCTCTTTCATCATTCACGTGGCAATGCCTTAGGGGTATAACGAACAACATACATCCTATGCCGATAACTAATTTGGACAAATCTATAGGTCAAAAGTAGGAGTTATCACAACAATCATTAGTCACTATACTCGCACTCAATAGTATGATGGTCATAGACGAGCCCCTAAGAATTTCGATCAAATGATGGACGCGCTTGCTAATATGGAGGCACCCTCTATCGGCATGTTGTTGTCCGAACTTCATCCCAATCTTCAGCCCTTTTATCTGGGTCTTGGGAACTTGCATAAGCATCAATAACATTAACCATGTTCCTTAACCATCGGCTAGGGGGTAAAAACCTTAGGTCTAGGTACATGTCAGAGATGATTTCGCACGTATAATGCTCATACCTCTATCCTCTCGCCCTCAAAGCGGCTTATGTTGCTACCTCTATCCTCATCCATCCTCCGAAGAACTCCTCCACGAGAAACTCGAGCACGACGCCGCGTAACGAGCCTGAAGGAAGCATAAATTCTCCGGCATACTTGACTTCTATATAGGTGGACACCTGCTCTTCTCCTTCATGGAACATTTCCCTCGCCCACTTTACCGCAACTGCCTTAGTTATCGTTAGAGGCTTTGTGAGCAGGCTCTCTTGCCCAATTGTCAGCTCGATCTCATGCTTAACCCAAAATGATGATGATATATATAAAGTTACTCTCACGTTCGCACTATCTTGATCCTCATCGAAGCCTGGCTCAATCCAGACAAAGATATATGCAGCTATCAATTCACCCCACTGAAAAGAGACGTATTCCACTTCCTTGACTCCCCTTCAAGTTGGCAGGGATATTTCAAACACCCTCTCTTTCAACTAAAAGGCTATATCAGGGTCCTCCTTAGCATACGACACCTTGATTTGCCTTTGCTATATCCAAATTCTGCCCATCACAGACGAACGTCTAGCATACGCCTCCATTATTATGCTGAAATCCTCATTTAACAGCCATCATTATTGAAGTTAAGAACGTTAAGTTATTTTTTACTACAATTTGTTCCTTCCAATGTTTACAATCATCCAGACCATAGAAAATAGTATTGATAATGTACTGCAATAGTAATGTGAGTACAAATATCAAAATTCCTAGTAATTATTACTTGTGGAAATGATGTATTACTTTAGCAATGACATCAGTAACAACCGTAATAGATTAACAAATAAACGTTATTTATAAATTAATAACCAACCAAAATTCTATATATTCATCATGATGACAAAGAGCTTTATATCAACAGTTGCAATAAATAATAGACACGTCATGGTCAAAATGGAGTTTGTAAACAATAAGCATTCTCAAACACAATAATAATGAGAGTACTACATTCTGTTCTCTGGTTTTGACAAAAAAAATATTATATCGAGGGGCAGTATAATCCTTTTTCAAAATGGAGAATATTTTAAATCCTTGAGTCATGCTCAAGCATCAAACCTCACAGTTTGTCCCTCTGATTCCAATGTCCGCTCCTTATAGACCCTTGCCGATAAGGTAAACAACCTCGTCATACACGCTTCGAGGTGCGTTGTCCCGTCATGTGCTGATGAACCTACCTGACACAAAATGGTTGGGGAATCACCCCCTACCCCTTTTCATTGAAGTTAAAAACGTTAAGTTATTTTTTACTGAAATTTGTTCCTTCCAATGTTTACAATCATCCAGACCAAAGAAAATAGTAATGATAATGTACTGCAATAGTAATGTGAGTACAAATATCAAAATTCCTAGTAATTATTACTTATGAAAATTATGTATCACTTTAGCAATGACATCAGTAACAATCATAATAGATGAACAAATAAACGTTATTTAGAAATTAATGACCAACCAAAATTCTATATATTCATCATGATGACAAAGAGATTTATATCAACAGTTGCAATAAATAATAGACACGTCATGGTCAAAATGGGGTTTGTCAACAATAAGCGTTCTCAAACACAATAATAATGAGAGTACTACATTCTGTTCTCTGGTTTTGACAAAAATATATTATGTCGAAGGGCAGTATAATCCTTTTTCAAAATGGAGAACATCTTAAATCCTTGAGTCATGCTTTGGCATCAAACCTCATAGTTTCTCCCTCTGATTCCAATATCCGTTCCTTATAGACCCTTGCCGATAAGGTAAATAACCTCGCCATACACGCTTCGGGGTGCGTTGTCCCATCCTGTGCTGATGAACCTACCTGACACAAAATGATTGGGGAATCACCCCCTACCCTTCTTTGGCACGTAGTAGTTGCTTCCTTCATAGACCACAGTCTGACAAGGCTCAAACACTTTCCTTTTATTCAATAGTGATGTAGTTATTTTATCACAAAGGATTAAACGACAATATCCCACTATGGACTAGGAACACAGTTCCAACATGAGCTTCAATATTAGTTACGAGACAAAATTATATTTTTTTCAAAGCCACCTTTCAGAGGAATAGTAATATAGGATTGCAACCTTCAGACGTGGATTTTATGCAACATCTCTACCCCCTTTTTGAAGAGCAATCCAGACGTATACGGTCGAATAGCTTTGTATGCATTGGCAAATGAAATTAAGCAGTTTATACAGATGGATCAGAGGACCACTTTTCAATAAATAAACTCATATAGATAATCTATGTAGATAGCTATAAATGAATAACAATAATATAGAATAAAATTAAGTGCATACTCTCATATAAATAATACACTTAACTTTAGGTGGACGTAATGCAAAATAGAGAAATCTAAACAGATAGACCCGAAAGGATAGCCTCCGTAAGATAAATTCAAGCGCCCAGCTCCAATTGCATAGATTCAAGTGGATGGTCTAAACTTGGAAGGGTTCAAGCGTACGTATAACACTACTCGATCTCACCACTTTATTAAAGATAACTAGGATGGTTCAAGTGTGAGGCTCTTCATTCTCACACTAATTACACTTGAGGTCATAAATCTCTTTTGCAAAAAAAACACCATACACAACTTTCACTTTCTATTACCGCTTGTAGTCTCTTCTACCGAGGTCCTAACATGGTGCTCACTGCACTTGTCTACCCCGTTATACGCTTAATTCAAACACTTCGATTAGCGGGGGACAAACCTTAACTCTTTTATGGCTGAATAATTCAATGTGTCACTTAGAATCCAGAATCAAGAATCACAATCCATACACGTTAAATTGTCGGTCCCCTTTGCTTACCTTTCCTTAAAGTCCTTACGACCTTCAACATAATACTTAGGGAGAGAGTCTATGATTTTAACTCTGGGTAAATGAGAGACTCTCTCACTTATTCTCACCCACAACCCAACGCATTTATTTTGTAACGTTGTTATGACAACTTAAACGCTTCTTATGGCCATAAGAGATACTTATAAGGTTGCCTTCAACAATGAACATGCTTGGCAATGTTGATGCCACCTCACCTGACCTTAGTCGTATCAAACATGCAAAGCATCGTCCAAACCCTTCAATTATCAAGGTCAAAAGGGTACCAACTCCAGCTACCATTATACGAGTCGAAGTACATAAGTGCATAGTCGAAATGCTTCTCATTTTTCAAACTGTTCACATAACATTACAAAAGGCTAACGCATATGGTCAATAATCACCCACTCCCTTGAGATCTTGACGTATATCAAGAAAACACTGATGTTAAAGGGTTAGACTTTTAGCCCTTGATGCAACTGCTCCCTAACACGAGGGTGGTTCGACACTGTCACGACAACTTAGGTAGTCCAGGGGTTGTGTCAAGTACCAAAGATTTTTGCTCGAGAGTATAGGCGAGCAAAGTTGCCCTGATATGGATAATAACCTACCCCAACGATATCAGATACGCATAGCATGAACCAAAATATTATATGGCACCTGCATCTATAAAATTTATAATCGCAACTGTTACTATAGGTGTCAGGATACTCACACTACTTTATCACGCTCACCCATCTTCACTCTTACTTAATCTAATATAATCATCATATAATCACTCGTAGTTTTAACACATCAATCCGATCAACAATAAAAGTTATTGTTTTACCTAGATCATCAGCCCGCCAATAACCTGGATTCTTTCACTAAGGATCCAAGTAGGCAACCGAGATCCCCGACAATGACGCCACTTGTCGAGCGCATCGGTCCTGCAGGGGAACCCTCCCGGCCACTTCACGCAGGATTTTGCAGAACTTCTTCACAATGGAACTTTCGCCGCTCCGGCCAAGTGTGTCAGTCGCACCTCTCGTGAATTCTTACGACAGAATAGGGGTCACGTGACACACAACTTCCCTCACTCTAGGATAGGCGTATCCCTGCCGAGCTACCGAACCACATGTGAAAAATACTCGAGTGTGATTACAGAGGTGGCCCAGCCGAGGGCGTTTTTTGTACGCTGTAGCATAGGGGGTACACGAGGCCGAACGCCTTAATCGAACATGTATGTAAACCGACGGTCTGTGGGTTAATGTCTCAAGCAGGGTTCAACAATGGTCGACTAGGACACGCCTATATAACCAAGTGGTACGCCACACAAAAATTAAACCAAGTTTCACACCCAAATCATGCTTAGTTATTTTTGGGTATTCAACCTATAACAATTCCCATCATGAAGCGCTAAGGTAACATGTGTAAACTTAGTATAAAATAATCTTTTACCGAACAGACGCCTATCATAAATGACCAACCATGCGAGAATATGTAAGCGATCGCGGTTATGGAGTACTATGTAGTGCTCATAAACATGAGACCCATATTAAATCATAAGATTGCATTCGACGTTCAGATGTCGACTTACACACGCGGTAAAGGGTCGGTTCCTTAGCGAGCTCATAAGTCGATTGGGCACCTTGCCATCTTCTGCACCCTGCAGTGCCTCAAACGGGGTAGGGTAGGATGGTTTCGGGGGCAAAAGGAAACTCGGAGTGGTGGTGAGTTGGTCTGGCGGACCACCATCAACACGCTCACCCTCTTACTCGGACCCTTATCGTTTTGCCAAGATAAACCTTTAAACAAGAAAAAATTAAAATGACCGAGAACTTGCTATAATTATTCTCAAGTTTTGGCCTAGACTTAACCAGTGTGTGTACTGACCATAACAACTCGAAAAAATACTTAAATCGGACTCACTTTTTTCGCGGATGCTCAAACCCATAATTTTTTTGTAACTAAAATAAACAAAAAAATATACGTGAAACTTTGAATAAATATCACAACACCGTAGGTTTTGACACATCGACTAACCATGCATGATTATGCAGGCAGTTGCAAGAATGTCATACTATGTAGTACCGATAATCACGTGGCCCTTGAGGTTCGTTTTCGACACTCAAGTATCGGTTGACAGACGTTTCGAGAGGTTAAGCTTTCGACGCTAGACAATCGTGAAAGTAATTGCAAGTCCTACCTTCTTTTGCACCCTACACAGACTAGAGGTAGGCAGACATTGCCCCTTTGTGGTTGTTAAACATATCCGACCCTAGGAATAAGGCTCCATCATCCAGGGTTTCGAAACATGTCAAGGGGTTTGACTTTGGCAGTCGTCAGGGACCTTAACGTCCAACTGTAAAAACTATAAAAAACAAAAGGTAAAAATGATTTTTTATTTTCTCTCGATACAGATTTCTTTGATCAGTGCGCATGTCATGGTAAACCAAGCGGATATATAACATACATACAATGGGGTTAAAGGACACGGGACGATCACTCTCACAATCACAATATGACTCTTTTCAAAATATATTTATGGTTGCAGACAAAGTCAAATATGAATTTCCACTCACAAAACATACTTGCAATAACATCAAGGATTCAAGATCGGCAAGCCACGCACTACACGGGGCCAACTTCACCCACTTTTTGCACTCATATCCCTTGCCTTATCCACAGAAGGCTTAAACTTTCTCCAACCTTCCGAAATGAAACACTAGTTTTTTTTAACTGGTTATTTAGTAAGAGTCTGGGTAAATACCCAAGGAAACAATTCAATCCACAGACACTAAGGCCTTTAGGTTAGGTAGCAAGAATGAGTTAGACTTGAGTCGAAAACTGACAGGTCGGTAACCAACCTGTTATCAAAAGGTAACAGAAGATGATCCTTGTTGGATCAGGCTGAAACTAGTCGGATCTTGAATCGAAATGGTTGAAAAATGACATGTAACACAAGACATGTCAGTTCTCAAAACTAAACTATAAGTGTATGGAGAATAAACCCCCATATCACATCTCACTCAATTTTTTTGTAAAGACTAAATCTAAAATTATTTATTAATCAGTACTGGACGAATAAGAAATTTTCGGTTGCATCTCTCTCTATAAGGGTGAATTGCCAAGACTTTTTCTGTCAAAATATAATATAACTCCTTAAAACTAAGAAAATTATGACAGCAATCCCTCTAGAGAAAATATATTTTCATAATTTATACGCAGGCGAATATGAGATTCGAAAGCGATTTTTTAACTCACATTTTAATTTTATCTAACCCTCTGAATTAGCATAAATTCGAACAGCATCTCCTTTAGAGAAGTAGGTTTCCCAAATTCATATCAAGTCATATATGAATTTAAGATAAAACTTAAATTATGTCAAGATCTAGGTTACCAGAGTGACTGAGGTTCACTTGCCCGACCGGGCCAAAAAAAAAAAATTAAAAATAAAAAATAAAAATTATTTTTTTTATTTAAATTTTGACTTTAAATTTGGTAACGAATTTCGATGTGAGACTAAAACAAACGTTGTTCAATTTATTTTTGGAATTTTTGGATTTTTTGGATTTTTTGCATTTTTGATTTTTTTTTGCTATGACTTTCCTTTGTCGTTGCACAGTCGGGTCGTCCGGAAAAATAGGGTGACCCAGGCGGCCCGGCTGTAGCCTAGGCCAATACCAAGTTTAATAAATTTAACTAACCCTCTAGTTTTGTATAAATTTTGGCAGCACTCCCTTTAGAAAAATATTCATATTGAATTTATACAGAGCTAAATACAAAATATAAAAATAACCCTAATTTTACAAACTCAAAATTTGTATAAATTTCTGATTTAGTACAAATTTGGGCACCACTTCCTCAAGAAAAGTAGGTTTCCCATATTTTTACTACGCCAATTAGAAAACTCGGACAAAAGTTGAATTTTATAAAAGCAAAATTTGACTAACTCCTTGGATTTGCAGAAATTTTAGCAACACTTCCCTTAGTGAAAGTAACTTTCCAAAATTTATACTAAGTCAAATATGAAAAATAGACTTAAGTCAGAAAATACATAAATTGAACTAACTCTTATAGCTCCAACACATCGCGAACATCTAAAGCAACTACCTAGCGAAGTTCATAATCAGACCACACAGAGTTCATATTCAATCACATGCAAGGCTATACAACAATGGGTAGGTAATCTCACCAAAAATCATAATTGCTTTCACATAAAATAGTTCATTGATCCTCCAGATGATTATTCATTTTCCCCGTGTTACATATGGCATGACGTTATACCATTAAACTAAGAAACAATGCCTAGCATGTCATTGATTATACACAAATACGTTGTACAACTACTTCTCTTTTCTTTGGGCATGTGACTAGACCATTCGACTTTAAAACAATGTCTGATCGCCCTGAACTGTTTAAATATGCAAAATTTAATAACTTTTTGACTTGTCTTCAAAGTATTAGTAAGGGACTGGGTCATTCGGCTTAGAAACAATGTCCAACTTGGCCAGTTCATTTCCAATTATACTATTAACTTTATCTCTCTTTTTAGTGATATGACTTAAGCTAAACCATTCGGCTTGAAAACAATGTTCAGTTGTCTGTTCACATGCAAATATAGATAAAGTATTTTCAATTATACTCATTTGTGCTTAGTGTGTGGCTTCAGGCTA
>BFEA01000004.1:3549801-3558563 GCA_003427395.1 Chara braunii
ATATATACAACATATTGTTGACAAAAATACTATGCCAAATAACTAACATATAGACATACATACGACACAACTCCCACAATTATTTAAAAATATTATAATAGAGTCTCGTACAAGTTCTTGTAAGTAGGGTAATAATTGTGATATCTATAAGAATGATAAAGATAACTCAAATTTAACCATAATATGGTAAAAAACCGTTGTGGATCGCATTGGCCCCCGCCTTTCCTCGCGAAGAGGTGGGAGCCCTCCCGGCCATGTCACGCAAGAGTTTAAACAAAACATAACTTAAGAGACAACTTGGGAACGGCGATATAATTAATCCCGCGGACCACCGAGACGGTTGCGGTCACATCGTCCCTTCGTCGCTCTAGCCGGGTGCGGCAGCTGTACATCCCGCGGTCCCGTACGACAGGACAGGTTCCCACGGGGCATAAGCTTGCATCCCTAAGGGGCTGTCACCACCCTTAAGGGCGTATCCCTACCGAGCTACTGACCTACGTGTGAAAACTTTTACATGCAGTTGCAGAGGTGGGCTAGTCGAGGGCGTTTGCTCGCTCGCTGTAGTATAGGTACACGCGATTAAAACGCCTATTGAACTCAGACGTCATCTGCTACTTAGGGCGCTGATCTCCTAAATACGAAGCGTACGCTGGTCGACTAGGACGGTTTCAAACAAGTGTGAACCCCCCAATATCCTAGTCTCTTTGGTCACAAGTTAAAAAAAAAGACATAACACCCACACATAGTTACATAAAAAAATAATCAACTGTAGTCGACATAAACATATATTTAATATGAAATGATAACCGGACGAATCCAAATCATCATTAGATACATCCAATAACACAATATGAAAATAAAATTCGACCACCCCGGGTCGAATTCCACAAAAATCATACAGCCGTCAACGAGAAGTTGGCTTTCAACAATAACCTCAATGCAGCCGACAAGATAGTCGGTCTGTCTTAGTTTTGACTTATTGAGATGCGCTGCCAAAGTTATTCATTCCATCCTACCGCTGACCTAAGATTGAACACGCACACACTTGTCTCCACACGTTTCTCAAGTTCTTGGATGACAGGTTGTTTTGCGGATGATTCTTGATTAGAGGCATTGCTTGAGGTGTTGCATGCCTCTCCCTCTACGAAGTGGTCTGGGTACTCCTTCTCCTCGCCCGAGCACAAGGCTCGGATCTCAAAAGTCGGGCCATCTCCACTGAATCGACAAAGTACCCCCCCCGTAAAACGGTTCAATCTGGGTCGATAACAGGGTCGGTTCCTAAAGCAACGAACCCTCGCCCCAAATGTTTCCTGAAGAAAGAGAATGTGTTCACCACAAATAGATTTATAGTTGTCCCCTTCGTCTTTTGCTCAAGGTAACTGAAACGAAAATAGTTAGAAAAGATAAAAGTCATTCAGGAAAGAAATGACCAATATTTGGGAAAAGACTACGTTCGTTTGACCTTATCTGCTTTATTTGATTCGCATTCGTTTTACGGTGCACACAAAATTGACATTTTTCAAAACAACCAACCCTTCCTGGCATGCAGGCAGGTGAGAAGTCAAAAGAAGACACTCATTTTCCATTTTCTCAAATAGGCATAATCAATCTTCTCTGCAAGCATCCTTCTACATACTTGCACAACACGCAGGGACAACAAGTTCAAGAGAAACCAGTGCAATCCCATGCTCAAGTCAGACGTTTTCATTCGCATACACGATACGCACGACTTTCCTCTACCTTTTCAACGAACATTCATGAAAACAGGGTCAAGCAAAGTGTGGGTTCACACAGGTGTGAAGGGAAATTTGAGTCAATCAACTGACTGACCTTGAGTGAAGTGGTGCCGAACGCACCCTGACTCACTCAAGAAAGCCAAAAAAGAATATACTTGTCGCCAAATAAAACTTGAAATGTAGTCCCAAGGCAAGTCTCAAGTAAACTGCTTGTCCCAATTTGTTCCCGACTCGCAAGTCCCACACGCGGTAGTCCCAGATTCGATAGCGGCAAGTTGCATGAGTCCCAAAAAAAATGTTGTTTCCAAGACAGCCCTAACTGGCACCACGTCTGTCCCAACCGGTCCCCAAGTGGTCCCTGATGGTCCTACGCCACCAACATTCGCTCCTCACGCAGATTTCATAGTGCGTCATGCGCCAACTGCCACCACGTCACGTTGCTGCCGCCTCACACGCCAACTTTGGTAGCACAATCTCATCAAACAAAACAGACGGCGCACCGTAAGAAGAAAAAAAAAACAAACTCTGCCGCTATCGTGCCGCAAATCCCTATTGTCGTGTCACTAGTCCAACAACATTTCAACACAAAAAAAACAAGTGTTGCCGGGCCACCAATCCGACAACACTTCCTCGCCAAAAGAAAATTAAGTGTCGCCGCGCCGCAAATCCGACAACACTTTCCCCACAAAAAAAAAATTCAAGTGTCGCCGCGCTGCAAATCCGGCAGCACTTTCTCGCCAAAAGAAAATCATGTGCCGCCGCGTCGCAAATGCGGTAGCACCTCCCTGCCAAAAGAAAATCAAGTGTCGCCGCGCCGCAAATCTGGCAGCATTTCCCCGCCAAAAGAAAAATCATGTGCCGCCGCGCCGCAAATCCGGCAGCATCTCCCCAGCTCGTAAGAAAAATGGTCGCCAACAACGTCGCACCGTTTGTGCAACACCTCCCCAGTATTGCCGTTATGGCCGCCGATGACGTCGTGCCACAGCACCTTCCCAGCGCCGCAGCGTCGTCGTCGCCCCCTGTCGCATCTCACGGCCGCTCCTCGCTGCGCTGCCGCAAATCCCCCTAGACTAGCCAGCCATTTGATGAAGCAGAATGCTCCAGGCAGGCTATGACTATCTCCTCCTCCTCCCCACACTCCACTACCGTCCTCCAGCTCCGTCTGCAGCACTCCTGCCTCCTAACCAGTACTCCAGCAATGAGGCAAGTGTGTTGGTGCACGCTGGCTGCTGGAGGCAATTGTGAGGCATCTGGAGGACCGCCACCTCTTTTGTAGTGGCCGAGGAGGGCAGCAGCGGCCTCAGCTGCCCCCAGGCAAAATTTGTCACTTGACTGGGGCGCTTGATCTCGACACGATCAAGGGTCTGAGGTCGTCGCACCTCAGCCACACACTTAGGGAGGCCGTTATACTCAACTGCCCCCCTCTTTTCCCCTACTTTTCCTTGTACTCAGCCTCACGCTGAGCACAGGTGCACTGGAAAAATGACAATTTCCAGCTAAGTTCCCTCCACCACCTCTTTAACTCCCCAGCCTCTGGCCTGAGTCACATTCAGGCCAGTTTGACCTGCATCTGACCATAGTCGCGACCACATTCATTGCCGTGGCCTTTTTCTTTTTCCCTTCCTCTTCTTCTGTTGCCCTCCCCTGAAAACGGGGAGGACAGTTGTCAGGTTGGGAGAGGTAGGTCCTCCCTCTCCCAACTCTCACGTCCTTTCTTGCTCTCTCCAACGTCCCCAGCTTCTTCTTCCTTTCCCACGCACACGTCGTGAGCCGCGAGATCCAGGCCACGAATATTCGTGGCTCTTCTAAGTGGGAGGCTGGGTTTGCTCCCACACAGCCTGAAAAGGCTGTTCTTTTCCAACCACGTGTTTTTTTTTTTTTACAGTTTTGGGTTTTATCTCGTTTTCTCCTTCCCCGTTTCTCCCCTGCTAGATGTGCTCCAACAATCGCGAACGGGAAGGAAGAAACAAAAGGAACCTCTAAAAAAAGAAAAAAAAAGAAAAAAGAAAAAAACCTACCTATATAAACGCCCTAAAAACGGGCGCCTGCTTCTACTGCGCAGGGGGACTAAGATCCCCGTTTTCTTCTAACTGCGCCACCTGGCGCACCGTTTTAGTTAGGTTTTTTTTTTTTTTTTTTTTTCCACAGAAATGTCGTTGGCATAAGCCAACGGCCACTGCAGCCTGCGCCAGCCTTGCTGGCATTCCCCCCTTCTTCTCCTGCCAATGTACAGACCCGAATTCGATTCCTTAAGGAATCGAAATTTCTTTTTGGCAATTTCTTGATTTATGGGTGTCATCCATGCGCATGGGCCATGCTGATCTGCGCGGCTGATCTCAGCCGCGCGATCTTCACGATCGATGGTCGGAATCGACCACGCCGGTAGCAAGTAGAGTGGACAACTCCAAAACGAGCTATGCCCAACAGGGCGCGGCGTTTCGGATTCGATCCCGGTGTCTCACGGGTAGTAGTCTGGTGTTGTAACCTACTGGGCTAGCTCCTATCACAATAGTAATAGGAGTAGCTCTTCTATATGAAGAGCACCCTCCCCCTCCCCCACCCTCACACACACAAAATCGGGTGTGTGTTGGTGCGTATGTGTATTTGTGTGTGTGAGGGGGGGGGGAGGGGGAGGGCGCTCCCCCACAACCAATCGACCAACCAACCAACCAACCAACCAATCAATCAATCAATCAATCAATCAATCAATCAATCAATCAATCAATCATCAATCAATCAATCGACCAGTCAATCAAATAATCAATTAGTCATTAAAAAAATAATTAGAAGGAAAAAAATTGCATGTGTTGTGTGTGTGTGTGTGCATGGGGGGGAACGACCCCCCGGAAATAAACTAACCAACTAATCAACCAATCAATCAATCAATTAATCATCAATCAATCATTAAAAAATAAATCAAAAGAAAAAAAATTGCGCTTTCACGCGTGGTGTGTTTGTGTATGTGTGTGTGCGTGTGTGTGTGTTTATGTGTATAAGTATGTGTGTCAATCAATCATCTAAAAAATCAAATTCTTAAATATATATATATATACAAAGTTGCCAGGCCGAACGTACGGAGACCCCTAAACTGACCCCCGAACGTTCGGGCGTTCGGGTCCCCGTACGCGGCCCGAACTCGAAGGGGTTCGGACCCCGCAAAAAATTAGTTTGGTACCTAAACATTATTATTTTTTCCTGATTGTATTTTTGTAAGCTCTCTGTTATGTAAGCTATCTGTCTCTCAATTTTGAAGTCATTCTGTGGAGCCAAACAATAATGAAAAATCGACAAAGATGGTGGTGTCAAAACTTGCTTTCCCACTTTCTAATTTGTTTTTCTTCTCTTTCACTTTTTGTTTTCCCTTTATTTCGGGGCCTGAAAAAAAAAATTATTTTTTCAAACTTTATTTGTAGGTTCTCTATTATGTAAGATACATACGTATAAAATTCATGGCATTTGACAAAGCCAAAAAAAAAATGAAAAATCGCAAAAGATGGCGGTGTCAAAAACTTGCTCACCACGCGATAATTTCATTCTCGTTTTATTTTTTCTTATTTTCATTAATATTATTTATTTTTCGTATTTGATTTTTATTTCAAATTTGGTGTGTAATTTGGATGTACTGTTGAGGCAAATATTGTTTAGTTTATTCTTCTGCATGACATAGTTTTTTTTCATAATTTTTGGAAACGCTTTTTTTTTTTTTTTTGGTTCCGCGTTCGGTCGAACGTCCGAACGCGTCGAGAGGGGGTCCCAAACGTTCGGGCGTTCGAGTTCGGGTGTTCGGCCCGTCCCAAACGTCGGCAACCCTGTATATATATATATGTATATAAAATGAAACATGACATTCTGTGATTGATTGATTAGTTGATTGATTGATTGATTTATTGTTGATTTATTGGTTGATTGATTAGTTGATTGATAAAATTGATTGATTGGTTGATTGATTGGTTGATTGATTAAATGATTGATCAATCAATCAATCAATCAATTAATCAATTGATCAATCAATCAATCAATCAACTAATCAATAAAGAATATGGGTGGGGGTTGCAAAATTTTCACCCCCCTCTCTTGTACGATTTTTTTTAGTTTTTTTTTTTCTGTAGAATACTATTAAATTTTAGAGGTAGGTGCGTCAGATCGTGATTTATCTATAAAAAAAATAAAAAAATTAGGGCTCGATATGGGATTTGACGACCCTGAGCCATTAGTCGGGCGAGATTTGAACCCCGGATCAAACTCCCAAACAACCGAAATGTTCGGGAGGGTGTCTGACCTATTTTGGCGGATAACACTAGTTCAACCAATGATGAATTAAAGTGTAGTACTCCTCAGAAGCCACAATATCATCGACAATGTTTGTCATGACTTTCAATAAACATGCATACTGTTTAAAAATTACTATTGCAAACCATATGAAAAATAATGATATCATCATGTAGTTGGAAGTGGTTGTGGTAACTTTTAACCGACCTATGATAAAGGTAAAAATTCTTGTGATGATTCAAACTACCATTTTGTTAAAACTGACTTTTGTTTTTTAAAACGTTTAATGAATTTGTTTGTGGCTAAAAAAAAAAGAATTTTTGTTGTGATTTTCATAATTTTTTTGTTATAGGAGGGTGGTATCTACCAAAGACATTACCCTCCCAAAACATAAATAAAGTTCATAATAAAAATTATTTATTTTCAACTGCAAACAATCTAAGACGTGTTAAACGAAATGAAAAAAAAAAAAAAAAAAATTTAACGAAATGACAATTACTAATAAAAGGCATAGCTAGGCAGAAAATTGTTTTTATAAATTGAGATGATCGTGATAAGAATTGAAGGTTATTGATAATCATAGCGGTTAAACTCACAATTTTTTTTCCTTTGTTCTCGAACGAGTGAAGACTCACATTATGATGTAAATGTCATGCCTTTGCATGTAAATTATATGTAAGTTAAAGTAACCTAGGCAAATTATATTCATAACATTTAACTAATAGTCAATATCATATCTGACATTTAAATACTTAAAGTAAAAACCCTTGTAAAAGTTTTTGCTCCAACGTTATGTGTGAGAGTGAGTCATTGCATTGCAACCATGCAAGGTAGGGTAAACATCCAAACCAGTATAGTTCCGCTTTCAAGCATCGTGCCTCACAGTAAATAAGGTACGAAAGCCCCGAGATGAAACTGATATTACCTTAGTAACTACCGTTTTTCGCCAAACACAACGTACCATGATAGAGGATGAGGCAGGGTATGGTTGGATGATGAAGGCCGTGCCTTGCTTTGCGGAGAACCGTTTCAACATTTTGCTCACACATGTGGCCTTCCATCGGGCCAGTGAGCTCTCTACAAGTCTGTGGTCCAAACTTGTGCCGTGTGCTCTTGCTTGTCTCGGCCTACAACGAGTTGTGGGACGCCAGTGGGTCTGAGACCATGCAGCCTGTGACAGGTGGGGAGCAACGGAATGAGGCCCGACTTTCATCTAATCCCTGTTGGGTGGAACGAGGCCCTAGGTAGGAGCGCAAGGGAAGGGTGCCTTTTCTTGAGAGGGCAGTGTGGCAGTCCACAAAAGACAGGGGGAACAGAACCCAGGGCATGACTCTCAGTTTTTGGTCCACGCCCAAAACAGGACCTTCGTGGGATCTGAACTGTACTCTCGGGGAGGTTTGCTCAGCTCCAGTTCTGTTCAATGTCTCGCTGTTGGACAGGTGTGGAAGCGTTTTGTCTTACCGAGCGAGTGAATCTCGTTCGGCTTGGATCTCGAACTACGGTCTATTTCTTTGGAGTGTGGACGCTGCTCTACTCCGCCTGTCCCTCCTCGACTCGATCGCCTTCTCTCCTCTTCCCCATAGTGTCGGCCACCTCCCCACTCCCCATTGTCGGTCTTCACCTCTCCACTCTCTCGGCTTTCCTCCGTCTATCACCAGTTGCCGGTCTTGCACTTTCCGCCCTTCGCTCAGGTACTGCGGGTATGTTGGGTGTCCATGGTACCGCGGTCTGGCCGTTATCGCTGGCTTACCTTGGTGCATCCCGTCCCGCCTGCTACCTTAGGCCTGCGTCCTGGCTCGAGTGTCGAGTGCGGTTTCCACCAGACCGCCCTTCACCGAACCTCGCGCCGTTCCTTTTCTACTCTGGTATCGAACCCACCCACCCCTCTGATTGACGTCGGGCCGTTCTTTTCCCCCTCTCTTGCGCCAAGCCTTTTGATTGATGTCCTGTGCGCGGGTAATCTGTCATCAATTGTGGGCCGAGGGTGGCACTTGCGAGGATTTCGCAGCGATTGACTTTTCCTCTCGTCCGTCTCCGTCCTCCTTCTGCGAGGCGATGCCCAGGCTGGCTATGAGAGGGAGATGTGAGTGGGAGCAGCAGGTTGCAAAATAGCAGTTCTCTGATCTGCACATCGACGGTACAGGGAGGCAGAAAATTTCTCCTCCGTGTCCACACCCGCCTTTTTCCACCCTTTCTCCGAACGTGTTCCCGCCGCGCCTGTGCCGCGGTTCATGACGGTCTATGATCGACCTACAGTTGGAAAGCCGTAATTTGCAGAGAGAAGCGGGTTTGGCGCGCGATTCAAGCATCGGAGCAGGGGGGGGAAAGGGGAAGGAGGAGGAGGAGGAGGAGGAGGACGACGACGACGACGAGGAGGAGGAGGAGGAGGAGGAGGAGGAAGAAGAAGAAGAAGAAGAAGAAGAAGAAGAAGAAGAAGAAGAAGAGACCGAGAAGCAGCAGGAGGCACGACGAGCAGCCAGGGGTGATCTGTCTGTATCTCCCGCACCTGGGCGCCGACTCTCAATGTGCTGTGAATTTCGGATGAGCGCTAAACCGCCAGGGGAGTGAAGGTGCGCGCGCAGAATTTTGGACCGGGGGGAGGGCGGGGAAGAAGGAGACGGTTGTTGGTTGAGACGAGGGGATAGACCGAGTGGGTAACTCAGAATGGACTAATGATGTAATTGAAGGATCCAATGACTCGATGAGGAAGGAGGAGCGTTGTGGTGAAGAGGAGAGGACAGGTTGGCTCTTCACTGC
>BFEA01000004.1:3562056-3572462 GCA_003427395.1 Chara braunii
AAAAATCCATTGTACGGCTTGGATCATCCATCGATCGTTTGCTTGTGTTGACGTCTCATCAGTTGTCACGCACTCCTATTTTCCCCTCTCTGTTCCTATGATGCCCTTTCACTGAATTTCGCTTTGTTTATGTATTCCTACGCCCTCCCTACACCTCCCTTCTTCCCTGTTGATTGTCTGCTCCGTCTCTTTTTCCCTTCAGCTGTCCTCTGCTCCCGCTGCTCGCTGTCCTCTCTTCCATTGTTTTGGAGGATCGGTCTCTTGCTCCTCCCTTTGCTGTATACATCTACCCTCGCACTCTTCAGGCATCTCTTCAGCAGATATACTTCTTCAATTCTCTCTACCCACAGCTCTCTCCGCGTCCCCTTTCCCCTCTCCCCCCCCCCCAAAGGGCCCTCTTTTCCACGGAGGACTAGGAACTGGAATGCTCCTCCTCCTCTACTTGTCTATCTTTCCCTCGGTAGCTTATTGGTTCGCGGCCTGGGGTTCTGTTCTTTCACTTCTACCCGCCTTCGCCCGAATAGAACGCCTGGTCATGATTGCTGCATTTCGACCAAGTTGCGGTTCAGATACAGTGATATAATGACCGGGCGTTCTACTCGGTGAAGGCGGGTATTCGCTCATCGCCGAGTAACAGAACACAATGTATCCCAGCGACCTTTGGGTTTCCTCGTTTTCTTAATATGTGCAGAGATGTGGCCGACATACAAGGCTGTGGTTGTTTTTGTTGGGGGTGGGGAGTGGGGGGGGGGGGGGGGGGGGGGGGGGAAGCGGCGCGGCCTGGATCCTGGCGGGAGGAGATTGCTCGGTGAAATTCGTCATGCCGAAGATGCGAGACGGACTGGCAAACACGTATTATAGCTGCGATGGCATGGATGGAAACTGATCGTGCGGTGGAGATCAAATGATGGGATGGATTTGGTGTGGGGTTGATCGTCTCCCAGCTGGCGGATTGGTAGGAGCGCCAGGTGAAGGCAGGCGGCAGTTCTACTGCTCCGACACGTGTAAGAACCCCAGAGCCACCAATTTCGGTATAAAAACGCCGAAATTGCGGCAAGGAACGTCAAAGTTAAATGCCCAAAGGGGGGTAGTGCGAATTAACCCCTTTGGGCATTTAAAAATTTGACGTCCAGTGTCTCAATTTCGGCGTTTTTTTAACCGAAATCGTCAGGACTTGCCGTCAGGACATTTAAATTGGACATTTAAATTTGACGTCCCGCCCGCAATTTCGGCGGTTCCCGCCAGTAGGACCTCACGATTTCGTGTCAATTAAAAAAACGATGAAATTGCGGCCAGGTAGGTCGAAGTTAAATGCCCGAAGGAGTAAGTGGGTTGGGCCGTCGGTCAGATCATCGATGGCGAAAGATATAGACGCTCACGTGATTTTTCGGGATTTCACACCCATCATTTAGCATCTCAATTGATGGGTGAACAAGGTGTGCCTCTCACAGAGAGGAAAAGTGGGGGAGAAGCTAGGGGGAAGCCCTCTGTCAAACGACCCCTCGTTTGGCAGTGTCGACTCCCCCTGGTCCTGTCTGAATTTGAATGCTTGGAAGCATATACAAGCAAACAAATGGGCCAACAAGAGGCGCTGGCTGCGAAGAGGGGGGGAGGGGGTGGTTGAGTGGGCCCTTGGGTGATTGGTAATGAGAAACGACTGAGGTAAGAGTAATCTATCCCCCCTCCTCTCCCCCTCCCCTCATCTCTCCTCGCTCTATCTTTGCTGCCGCGTTCTATCCCCGCTCTTCCTCTCGCTCCTCTCATCCGTCCCTCGCTCTATCTATGCTAGCGCATTCTGTCCCGCCTCTTCTCCCCCTCTCACCTCATCTCTCCCTCGCTCTATCTTTGCTGCCGCATTGCTGCCTTCTACCGCATGCAGACAGAACTGCACTGTGCATTCCAGATCCGGTCTCCTCTCTGCCGTACGATGTAGCATCAAGGGTTTGCCTTTTCAAGACTAATAAAGGCCCCTCGTCGCACCACTCTGACCAAATGTGAAAACGTCTGCAACAAAATGACGACTGCATCTTTCCACCTTCTTATTGAAGATGCATGCACTCGCCATTTAAAAACATTAGCAGAGTAGTCCACACGAGGCTCGACGGGTCGAGGAGGAGGAGGTAGGTTCCCTTCCTGCTTGGCTACCGGTAGCGGTATTCTTATCACCTTTCCTCCTCCCTCTCATCTCGCCCGCTCCTCGTTTCACGCCCTTTCCTCCTAACGCGTCTTCATTCTTTCTTTACCTTGTTCTCTCTTGCCGCATCTCTTCTCTCTCTCGGTTCTCTGATCCTTCCTTGTTATTTCGGTTCTTGCAACAAGATGTCAAGATCTGCTTTCCACTTTTTGTTGTTTTCTACTTTGTAAAGAAAAAAGAGAAGTGAAGCCCCTAACATTGTTGTACGGCGGCTGCAAACGGGATTCGATCTCCTGATCGGCTCGCTAACAGTCACATGTGTGTACCATTCAGCTACACGGGCTGGATTCTTTCCCTTTTTATTTTCCCTTTTTATTTTTGGTTTTCAAAAGAAAGAAGGGAAGGCCCTAACCTTATTGTGTTGCTGCTGGAAACGTGATACCAACGCACGATCGGCGCACTAAAAGTCACATATGTGTAGCGTTCAGCTGCATGGGCTGGGTCTTTCTCTTTCTTAATTCCCCCACTCCTACTTCCTGATCGGCTTTCTGTTGCCTCCTGCTGCATCTCTCTCCTCCTTTCCACCAATCACCGCCTTTGTCGCTGTCCTGCTCTCATCGATTTCATATCTTAGGCCTGTCTCATTCCCGGGCGGAGTCGTGAGATTCTCGTATTTTCAACTCCCTCTCCCCTGTTTATCACCCCTTCTCCTCCTCGATATCAGCAGCCCTTCACTGACCTTCTTTCTTACGAGGTTGATGATTCCCCAGAGGTCCTTTTCCCGCCGCCGCCCCCACCCTCGCCTCCCCTTCCCTGCGGCTCAGGCGCGGCTTCGACAGACTATTTTGCGTGACCGTGTTGTGGTCAGCCTTAAGAGGTTTATCAGAAATATGGAAGAAGATGGGTTTAATGCTCGTTTATGGAAGTCGCTCGGAATGGTGAGAGTTTGTCTCGCGGCGGGCGGGGAGGAGGGCGCGGGGGGAAGGGAGCGACCGGGGGACGGGGGGGGGGGGAGGGGGGCGCGCCGCATGGGAATTCATGATAATCATGTATTCGTTTGCCTACGTGGTCACGCAATATTCTTGATCTCCTCCTGTGGGTCATTTTTCGAACGGGAATCCAGCGCCTGATCAGGGGGAGGTGCTTGTGTAGAGCTACTTCGGCTGGGCTCCCATCTCTTCTCCCGACAGAACGCGACCTCGTTGGGACTGTATCGTATCGCAAAGATAGCTTCTCAGCTTCTGTACGTTCGTGATCCAGGTGGTGCGTTGTGAGCTTCTCAGCTTCTGTACGTTCGTGATCCAGGTGGTGCGTTGTGCCCAGGCGAAGGCATCAGTGGGAAACGCTTCGAGGGTCGAAGCATTAGATGGCTATTCGTTGTTCATGGAACGCGCGTGAGTGGGCGAGAGAGACTTGAGTGGTGCGCCCAGGGTGCACCATCAAACGTTTTGATACTGTGTACTATGTGGAATGTTCACAGAGGTAGCATCTGCGCGCGTACGGAAAGACGTGTATAGAAATATATGAATAGGCATATACACACGTGTATACTCGAATTTCAATGCATCCAATTGTATAGGAATATTGTCAATGTTTAAGTTTGGTCTGAAGACAAATGTATAGAATGTACATGGATAAGCAGCCGGACTGGAGCCCCCCAGAATAGATGGGGCAGTGTGTGTGTGTGTGTGTGTGTGTGTGTGTGAAAAAAAAGAAAAAGAAAAAAAGAAAATGTATGTGAACGTCATAGGAAGTCTATTTGAAACACACATGTATAGAATCGTCTTGTATATTATTTTCAGGTAGAACGCGAGGTGCGCGCGCGTGCTCGTGTGTGTGTGTGTGAGAGAGAGAGAGAGAGAGAGAGAGAGAGAGAGAGAGAGAGAGAGAGAGAGAGAGAAGGCGGGGGCGGAGGGGTTTGGGGTGGTGGTAAGGGACACAGAGCCTTGGGGAAGACGAGTGAGGGTACGTGTTTGGTCGAAAGGCAGATGGCAGTCCTGTCCGAGGCGGCGAGGCGGTGTTGGTGTCGCACGATATTCAACGGACGGAGATAGGGGCGGGGAAAATTGGTAGATGTGCAGTCGTAAGGCATGCTGTGCGGTGTCCGGAAGCGGGTTTATTCCCGCTTGGTTTTCTCCCTTAACTCTACTGTTTGCCTTGTGATCTGTCCTTGTCTTTTCTTCGTTTTATTCTCCTTTCGTCGCTCTGCGCTCTCAATCTCCTTTCTTTCTCTCCGTCTTTTCAGGCCTTCATCTTCTCGTCTCCGTACCTATTTGTTTTTTTTGCTGTCTGTCTGTCTCTCTCTCTGTTTTGCCTTCCTCTTTTCTCTCATAGCTGCCTTTCAATTTTCTCTTGCTTGAGCCCTTCAGGCCCAGGCCCGTGTCTCCCTCTGCAATTCTCCTCGTCTACTCTCCTTCCCTACCGCTCTCCGCCTGTTCTCTTTCAACTTATGTGAGTCACACCGGCTAGCAGGAGTGCCTGATGCCAGAGGCTGACACGTAGTCCTACCTTATATCGGTATGCTGAGCAGCGGGCGTAGTGATCGCTGAGTTGCCCTTGGCGATGGATGATACCAATGGATCGTAATAACACCATGTGTCAATCAACTGTGGCCGTGTGTCTAAAATAATGCTACCCTCCCATTGAAAGTCTTGCTGTCAATTGTTGGGTACGCGGAGTAGAAGAGGGAAATGTGCTGCGAGGGTGGTGGCCCATAAGGTCGATTTTTTTGGCCATTCAATTAGAGAGCAGTAAGACCCGACGAGCGAAGGGCAAAATGCAAAATGCGTGTGTGGAGGCAATTCTGCGGTGATATTGGGTGAAGGGAATGTGGGACGTCTACTTTATAGTCCCATGAACACAAGTCCCCCTTGTTGTCATGGCTCTAATTGGCCAGGATAGAGCCTGTATAGAGATTCATGATGAGAGGGAGTTACGTTGGGGGGAGTACGGGCTACGGGCGAGGTCCAACTAGCAAAAAGGACTGGATAAAGTGGCTGAATTTGGATGTGTTTTATGCAGAGATGCAGAAAAGCAGATTGATAGCTATTCTCGGCACCTCACCACAAACACATTCACATTCAGGCGTTAAATCCAATTCTCTTTGGTAATGAGACGTCGCTGTAAGGTAGCCAGTATTTGTGAGATCCAAACAACGGATCAACCACCCAAGAGACGGACGGGCAGAGTGCTAGGTGCAAAAACAGACAAAAGACGTATTGACAGACAGACAGAAGACGGATTGACAGACAAAAGACGAACAAACGGATTGATAGCGATGTAGGTGGATGAAGTTGGACAGCAACAGACTGACATGCATAGACAAGCAGGCATACAGACAGACACGGACAAGTACAGACACATAGATTAATAGATTAATAGATAAATAGATAGATAAATTGATAGATAGATAAATTGATAGATAGATAAATCGATATAAAGATGAGATGAATTCAGAGCTTAACATTTGGTATCATTGGTAAGCATGTCTGGTTATAACATAGGAAGATGTGAGGGGTACTCCATTCTTGTCCTTTCCCAGACCGGATGAGGAGGAATTAGATGGGCGAAAAGGCTTTAGGGCTGGCTCCACCACTCACCACATGCACAAAAGCCAAAAATTATGGCAGTGTGTCTTCCCATGTTCTAGCGGAAAGATTCGTTCTCATTTGGCACGTTCGGTGAGTGGTGGAGTGAGAGACCCTTAAGAGGGTGGGGAATTGTGAATGCAAGGGAGGAATGCTTCGTGTCATTCATTTCACCGGAACACGTGGGCATTTTGGTGTATCTACCGCGAGAACCGTCCTCTGTAAGGTCGTAATTCCTTTTCGTCCTACGTGACAGGTAGGTGGTAGTTTGATCTGAATCCCCGCACATGCTTTCTCTTATAGTCTGTGTACTACCTTAGGCATCGTGAATGTACTGGAGGCAGATTTCTGGTGAGATGCAGTCTTAAACCAGCACTACCTTTCCCAGGCTCATTGTTGAAACACCAAAATGTACTTGGGAGGCTGGGTGCTACTGGACCAAAATGGCTGGTGGTGCCAGCCAAAAGGGAAAAAAAGCAGGGCCGGCACTTCTGCAAAGCTTGCTTGGTGTGCAGTTCTTTTCCGCCTCGGCAAAAGTAGGCTCGGAGGTAGTGTTGGTTTAATGCCCATTTGTCTTATCTGAGGGGGAGACAGCCAGGGTGAAAAGCAAATCCCCATGCACGTCTTGTTCGGGGCCCAGGGGTGAAAAGCAAATGCCCATGGGTCTTTTTTTGGGGGGGGAGGATGAGGAAAAGCCGCCAATTCATCTTATCTGAGGGGGAGACAGCCAGCGTGAAAAACAAATCCCCATGCACATCTTGTTCGGGGCCCAGGGGTGAAAAGCAAATGCCTATGGGTCTTTTTTTTTTTTTTAGGGCGGGGGAGGAAGAAAAGCCAATAGATCCAGGACGTCATGCAGGTTGTGTGGTGTGATTGTGACCCCACTGCACTGCAATGTTAGGCTCTGGCCATAGATATGAGAATGTATCGTTGAATTTTGTGTTGGGCTTATGGTAGAAACACAGCAGAAGTGGCTTACGTGGTTAGATAATATGTATCATTATGTCACCGGTTCGTTGTGGGAGATCGGGTTGGCGATTGGCAGGCAGTACATGATCATTTGTGTCAAAAGGCTTTCGGTGTTGAGAGCAGGAAGGTGTCCTGCCCTTGCTGCATCTTTGAGTCTTGCTGCTGTGTTGTCCTTACTGACATACAGAAAAGGGTTTCATCTTTAAGAGATTGGGCAATCCTTTCTCAGAGAAGACGTCCCTTTCTGAGGGTGCGTGACGGCGCCCGCCGTGATGACGATTGTAACGTTCAATATGGTTTAGTACTGTACGAGAAAAGCAGGGAGACGGTAATCAGTATTCTAATCGCTTTCTTTTCTCTCTTTTTTTTAATCATAACCAACACGAGTCATTTAATCACATTAGGCTGTTGTGTGCTTTATTGCGCCTTTCTTATTTAAAAAAAAAACTTTGTTCCTGCAGGTGTCTTTGGGCGTTCCTCAAGAGAGTGTTAAACTGCTTCTGAGGTCAGCGTCGCACACAGTGCGGTGCTGTTGAAGGCTTGCGAAATGCCACCTGCATCCACGACAGGACGAATGACAGACGTCTTCACAAAAAATGCCCCCGGCGATAGGGACATCGAACAGGTAATTCCTTACCTCGGCACACTCATCATTGGGCCTTTTAGTTTTCTCGTTGGAAAAGGGAGAGAAATGTGGAGAGAAGAGATCGGTGGTTTGCCAGGGGGAGGAAAGGAAATCAATGAATCAATGAGGCAATCAATCAACAGTCAACGAAACCATGTCAATCAACCAAATTATAATCAAATAAATTATTTTACTTAGTATTTGTGGAGCATTGTGGACTCGGTACGGAATTAAATCAATGACCAGCAATGAAGGAAGACCAGCCCTTCATATTGGGCGGTTAAGTACATCTGCATTTGAGCAATCAATTGCTCTAGCTATTCCATGACAGCCAATCAATTGTTTAAAGCATCCATTCATCAACCCAAGCAGCAACCAGCCAGTTGGCCAGGGCTCATGATAGACTTACGAACCTTGGGCTGGGCAATCATCAATCAGTGAATAGGCTGAGTTCGTTGATAGATGACCGTGGCCGGACCTTGATTGATGAACATACGCATGCTCCTGTGCAGTGTAGGTGTTGTTCATTCATCCGATGGGGAGATGTTGCTTCTGTGGAACAACCAGTGAGTGAGTCGTTTGATGAACCAGTTAGCAAATACACTAGATGAAGCGCGCAGATGCCTAGCTATTGCTTTTCTGCCAGGCTTTTGCTTTTCTGCCAGGCTTGTGTCCGTGAATTGAGAATTTGCCTCTTAATAGAAGCCTTGGTACCCCATCCTGTAAGCAGGGCGCGTTTGCTTGAGGTCGGAGCATCAGACCCTTGTACGTCTACCATAGTCCACCTTGTTTGTCTGTCATGGGGCCTTCTGCATCGTCCAGCATGCTCCTTGGTTCTCTGTGAACCTAATTTTACTCAATGTGGCAACGCCTGCGACCGAACTTCACCCTTTGTTAGCGCAAGGGCTATTCTCTTGATGAAGAGCTCGATGAAGAGCTCAATCTGGTGGGACTGAGAGGGGAGGAGGCCGGCTTAGTGAGGGCTACTTTCTCCATGAAGGGAAAGGTATGATTAGACAGGATTGTTCTGTTGAGGAGATGGTACTATAGGCTTAGTGAGGGCTACTTTCTCCATGAAGGGAAGGTGTGATTAGACAGGACTATTTTGTCGAGGAGATGGTACTATAGGTTCCTGAATAAATCATGAATGTCGTGATTTATGGTCATAGGACAGGAGTATATCCAATACGTTCCTGGATGAATAATGTCGAAGGCGGGCTTATGAGTCGGGTGTGATTGAATGTTCACAATATATTTTATAATTGTTTTTGAAAATTAGAATGCTCTCCATGCCTCTTTCGTGCAATAGCCGTTTGCACGGAAGACTTGTTAAGTGGAGGAAACCTTGTCGGTACAGGCAAAGCAAACAAATGCCTGGGCTTGGCGGTTTTGGGGTCCTTTTCAAATGCTGCCATTTGTGTTGGCGAGACTGTGGCTGATGAGGCTGTCTCTTTCTGATATACAGACATCCCCTGTAAGAAAAAGGCCTTAAGAACACGGTAGAAGTCAGCTCCTTCGGGACATCTGTTAAAATTAGAACGGTACAGAGAATATTAGCATGGCCCCTGCACAAGCATGACACACACAAACCTAGTCATCGTCCAAAAAATGCCGAAAGAATTAGGCAGCTCCAGATCGTAAGTGCGGATGTTTCATGGCAATCAGAACGTTTCCTGGCAATCTCTTAGTTCCAGAGTCTAGAGGCAATGTTTGGGACATGACATAGTAGTATGTGCTTGCTGCTTCACTAGGCTCATCGAGTGCTCACTCTGCCGTCCCCTTTCTACATGCATAATTTCGCGTGTCGTCGGTGCTATATACTCAAGGGGTGTGTTATGTGTATAACTTTATAGTAAGAACAAGTGGACGTGGCTGCGGCAGAGAAGCCAGAGAGGGAGAAGAAGGAAAGGGCACGAAGGATGGAAAGAGAGGGAGGAGAAAAGAGGCATTGACATGTGGGAACAGTTACACGCATACACAAATAAGCAAAATAAAAAGAACTCCCCGTTCCTCCTCCCCTCCTTCTCCCTCTCCTCTTCCCGTGCCATAGCCCCGCTCCCGTTCCTTCCCGGCTCCTTCTCCCACTCCCCCTCCCGCTCTTTCTCCCGCTCCTCACAACACTCCTCCTCCTCCCGCTCCTCCTCCGCCAAACAACGTGACAAAGATCCTGCCATAGCCCCGCTCCCGCTCCTTCTCCCGCTCCTCCCCTCCTGCTGCTCCTCCCGCTCCTCCTGCTGCTTCTCCTGCTCTTTCCCCCGTTCTCCTCCCGCTCCTTCTGCTCCTCCTCCTCCCACTTCTTCTGCTCCTCCTCCCGCTCCTTCTGCTCCTCCTCCCGCTCCTTCTCCCGCTCCTCGTCGCGCTCCTCCGACTTCCACTCCTCCACCTATACCTCCTCCCTCTCCTCCACCTCCCACACGTTCGTTAACCCCCTCCCCGTTTCCCCTCCCACTCCTCCCACTCCTCCCACTCCTCCCACTCCTCCCGCTCCTTCTACCGCTCCTCCTCCCGTGCCTCCTCCGTCCCTTCCCATTTCCCCTCGTGCTCCTTCTCCCGCTCCTAACCCCCTCCCCGTCGTTTCCCCTGTCACTCTTCCTCCTGCTCCTCCTCCCGCTCCTCCTCCCGTGCCTGCTCGGCCCCCTCCCGCTCCTTCTCCCACTCCTCCTCCCCCCCCCCTCCTCCCACTCCTCCTTTTCCCACTCCTTTTCCCACCGCTCCTCTCGCTCTTTCCGCTCGACCTCCCGCTCCTCCTCAGGCAAACAATGTGACAAAGATCCCGCCATAACCATCTCCTATGAAAAAAAAAGGCCCGCCACGTGGCTAGCTCTCTGTGTGTGTGTGTGTGTGTGTGTGTGTGTGTGTGTGTGAGAGAGAGAGAGAGAGAGAGAGTTTTCCATCGATAGGATGAGCAACACTCCGGCCAAAAGGTAAGTCTCCAACCCTGCAGCTGGCCTCATGCTACTTCCATCGATAGGATGAGCAAAATTGAATGAATCTCCCGCTAGAACATGGAAATATACACTATGTCACTTGTGTGTGTGTGTGTGTGTGTGTGTGCTCTGTCTCTCTCTCTCTCTCTCACACACACACACAC
>BFEA01000004.1:3573423-3585638 GCA_003427395.1 Chara braunii
CACACACACACACACACACACACACACACACACACACACACACACACACACACACACACACACACACACACACACACAGATGGGACGTGTGCGTTGCATGGCCGATGCGCTCGCTTTTTGTGCCTTGCCACACCCTCGGCACTTACTTTTTTTTGGCGTGGCGCTCGCTTCTCACGCCCTGCCCCCCTGCCGCTTTCCCCGCATGGGACCCCACTCAGCGCGGCGCTTGCTTTTTGCGCCCCCTGCGCAGCTTCCCCCATGGGCCCGGCATCGGTTCCGGTCCTGTCCCTCAGTGGCCACACCCGGCGGCTGTGCCCTGCCAACGGTTTCTCGTGGGCCCACGCCGGCGTGTGTCGGTGGGACCTTTGTAACTTTGAAGTGTATAGGGAAGACAGGAAAGATGCAATGCAACCTGCAGAGCACTTTGGCCAAGTATTCAATCGAACGTTGTTTTCTCAAGTTGAAAACAAAGTGGCGAACGGTTGCGTAACGCGTGGGAATCCACCAAACAGTTTGGGTCAGACACTCCAAATGATGAACCTGCGCAACGCAAAGCTTTGTCGAAGATCCATGCCATATTTCTAGTTGAAAGCGAAAGGTAGGAATGCTTGTGGTCATGCACACGCAAGCCTTGCTGCCTCCGAGGAACCTCGTGTAGAAGTCTCTTTCTTTAGGGTGGGGTGATTGAAACAACGCCAGAGGGCTCCCGTTAAAATCCAATGGCACCTTTCGTACACTCGTTGGCCACGTTTCCGTTACTTAGTTTTGCCTACTAAGCAACACACTTTGCAGTTGGCAACAGGCCTCTTACAGTTGATAGGAGCCTTTTTTTATTTAATTAATGCTTAAAGAGCTCTCGACTCAGGATGCCTATCCTTGGGGCGGGTGTAGGATGGAGACATTTTATCTGCTGTCGACAGGTCCAGACATCCAGAAGCAACCTGTTTTGTGCGCATGTTCACCACGTGATGATATGTTACCAAGTTCTCTCCGCAGTTAATAGCGTTTCTGATCACTGTGAAACATATTATTGTCTGGTTTGTGCATCCCAGTTCCAGAGACTCTTTGTTTACACTCTTTGCAAACACTATGCTTGCGTGACCGTGTTGGAGCCAGCACTGTGGCTCCTTTGACACGTTTTGCAGTTTTTTTCTGTTGACAGAGCCCTCGGCTAAATAGTATGATTACACGACTTCCCTGATTCCTTTCCAATCACTTTCAGATAGATGGGATCTTGCAAACACTATGCTTGTGTACGGTGCATACAAAGAGAGAAGACTGTGGCTTAACTGTGGAGTGCTTGTTGGTATATGTGTAGAATCTGGCTGGGTTACAAGTGCCATTGCGGGATGGCTGTCTTTCGTAGAAAACGGATGATGTGGATGAAGATAGTGTCTTTTGTGTGCTTAGGCCCGAAGTGATTTTCTGCACGCTGCTAATCTGTGTGGAAGATGCGCCGCCCTTACTGCCGCCATAGTCAGCTGATCTGTATTGTGCAGGGAATCAGATTTTGTTGAAGATAGCGAGTATATTTGTGTGCTTTTAGGTACAGCATGACTCCTGTATGGGCCAGAGCTCCTCGTGTGATGTCAGGGCTAGTCTTAGGCAAATTGTCTGTAGAAGACAGGTATGCCATGGCTCTTAACCCGTTCCTGTCATCTTGTTGCAGGACTCAACCAATCCCATAAGTGGTTGCATCCACGGTCCATACAGCTGGTAGTGCTGGGTCTGCGATCTGTAGGACTGGCACTTGGAACCAAGCCTCCAGCTTCTTCAGGGTTTGCAATCAGCTTCACAGTCTTAGTCAGGTTAGTAAACTGCGGTGCCATTTTCTGTTCAAAACTGGTGGACGTGCTGTTGTAGTGGACAATTCCTAATCACTCAATTCTGATCACTGTGTGATTCAGTCTCGTAAGAGCCTGCGATATCATCTCTACTGGCTGCTATTTGTCTCCTATCGCGATATTATGGATAACAGAGAGTGGTGGAAGGCTGGGCCGAAGACTTCTGATTATTCAAATTTTGCGTGAGACTGGCTCTTTGTCCCTAAGGTCCTGCCTGCCTCCTGTTTTCTTCTCTCCTTAGGCGGCTGCATGCCCCTCTTGAGGCCCTCTGTGCTGGTGAGCCCACTGCTTTGGGGTGCTCAAGACTTGGGCTGAAAATGTTGAACACGAAGGTGAACTGACCTGCAAGTGCAGTTGATGGAAGATCAGGGAAGTGTGGCCACAATCCGCACATGACGACTGTTCACAGGGATGGTTTTCGTAGTGTAATGGACCAAACTTCAGAAACTCACAATCAAATCACACATGAATTAGTGAGGCTGGAGTCGATGATAACAACCGGATTGAGATAACGGAATTGATATAGCAATGAACGGCAAAACTGAAGAAGAAGAGCAAGAGCATGGAAGTGTAGACAAGGATTACAATGTTCGAGTTGCTTCTCCCTCTTCTTCCTTGGGACTCCTCTCGCCACCGTAATGCATCCTCTATCTACTGTCTTGCTTCTCCCCAGTCCGTCACCGCCAAACTACACATGATGTCACTCTTCAAGCCAGTCTCTCTCTAGCGCTGGCCTATGCAAGGGTAGCACAGTAATGCTGGTAAGTGGCAGTGCCTCTCATTTGAAGTAGCATCGAGCCACCTTCTTCAATCATCACCACATTGCCACCCTGAACCTGTGGTGACCTCATCAGCACCTGTTCCACTCTCTCTCTCTCTCTCTCTCTCTCTCTCTCTCTCTCTCTCTCTCTCTCTCTCTCTCTCTCTCTCTCTCTCTCTCTCTCGCTTTTGCACATTGGAATCAGATTGTCGGTATTTCAATGGGAACTAGTGCTTGCCCAGAGATTTTAAATCTGATGCTTTATTGGGATGAAGTGCATTTTGTTGATGATGTTTATCAGGATGATCCTCAAGCTGCTCAGGGCCTCATTGATGATGAGCTTTCATGGTGGCAAGTACCCCCTCCACCAGGGCACTACAGCCTTGAGTTGTAGGAAATTGCAGCATCAGATGGCCCCTGTACCTGTTCGGGTATGCATATATGGGTCTGTTTTGATGGCTCTGCCTAGGGCTTCTCTGCATTTATTATCCAAGTGCAACCTCCAACATATTTTCCCATCAACCACCTGGTGCGTTCACAAGGCAATTGACCAAATTTGAAAAGATCTGTAACAATTGGCGGGACTCTTGAACTGCGCAATCAACACTTACTCGCCGCATGCTTTCTTGTGGCATCTCCCATCAACGCCACTATCTTACACATGTGACGCCTCTCTCTCAGTGGTTCTGACGCATGCTTTAAGTGGTCCCTGTATCATGATTTTTGATTTGCCCTCATGAAGCTCTTGTCCTGCTACTGCTTGTTCATCTGCTGCTGCTGCAATTTCTACTGCCGCAGTTTCCACTACTACGGTGTCCGTTGCCGCGGTTTCCACTGCTGCAGTTTCCACAGCCGGAGTTTGCCCTACTGTGTTTTTCGCTGCTACGACTTACTCTGCTGCAGTTCTAGTGCAGAGAACATCACAGTGTCTCCGACATTCATGTTCTTTATTTTGAACTCTTGCCCAATCAATCTTTCTGTGCTTGGGTGCAGACAGCTGCGTTCCTCCTTGCCACCCCCGTCTCCTCCAGTGTCTCACTTGCAAACAGACTCTCTTTTTCCCATTGCTCCACCCTCGTCGCTGGAGACACGCTCATCTCCACTTTGTCACACCACGATGACTCTTATTGTGTATCCTTGACGCCATGTACCACTTTGTCGCTCGTTCAGGGATCAGCAGCCTGTTCCTTGGTTTGCCCCGATTCTCTCTGTGCCCGCTCCACAGGTTATTGCTGTTCCTTTGTTCCAAATGACAATATCCGCGCCTATACCGACCGTCCGGCTTCCTGTTGGTAGCCATGAGGCTGTGTTTTATGCCCTACAGCATTGGATATTCACCAGCCACTTCCAGAGCAGGATATGGTCCCTACCCAGGTTACACTCCCACTTCAAGGGGCAGTCCCCACTCAGGATGCAGCCCCAAATGTCCTGAGATTACGACATGATTTGCCCAAATTGCAAATTGTCCCACAAGGTGTATAGAGTACAATGGTGATCTGCGAATGGCTGACCAGCATCATTTGGCTGATCTGCCAATTGCCCCTCGAAGGCGTAGACCACATGTGTCATCTGCATGACTGACCAGCAAACATCCCATGACATCTTGGGATTGCAACACCATGTGGGTGATCCACAATTGTTGGCTAGCATCTGGCACAACAGCTTGAGATCCTCCCCAGTCTCTGTGGTCTGGCTGTGAACTAATATTTCTCTGAACATTCTCCACCACGTGGTTTATACAGTGTCGGACTTTCTTGCAATTGCCCTTCAGCTTGATGTGGATCTTCCCTGCCTACAGGCTGAGGATGGTAATAATACCAGACAAGGCGGCTTCGCAATTGCAGTCCTACGAGCTTTGCAAATGCAGTCATACAAGTAGCATTGAGGGCCCACCGGCTTGACCTATGCAATGCTCAAGTAGGCGAGTGGTATTATCCTCCATCCCACATTGTGGCCTGCATTGTACGGGGCCTGGCCATTACATGGCTATTGTACATGCCCCTGACCACTGGGAGCTGTAGGACAATGGCACCATGCTCCATGTTGTAACAGATGTTGCTGATTTCTTACCTAACCATGCTGTTTTCTTGCCTCAGCAAAACGTTTGCACACTCCTTTATGTAGAATATCGTTTCTCTGCCCGTGCCGCAGCAGGACAATGTATCAAAATTCTTGGACCTTGTCCCTTGCACAGCTACAAACACTGTTACATGGCTGCAGTCTTCGTCGTCTGTGTCACAATCACTACAATGAAGTGGTTTCTGCATCCACGTGTGTGGACTGTCCCTCCGTTCCTGGCAGCAAGCACCCTCTGCATCCGCACGTATATGTCCATTTTGCGGTCATGGGCATTAATACAGAATGCATGGTCTTTTCTCGTGCCCGTTCCTCTTCCATGCTGGGCTGCAATTGACATGTCGAGAGTTTTTGGTGGGCATGCTCAATGCCATCTGTCATGGCAATTGTTGTACTGAGAATGCTCAGCTAGGTCGTCATCCATCTCCTCCTTACAAGGTATGTCCTTTCTGTCGTCCAAGGCAGACATTCCTGAGCCTGCTCTGATCCTTTCCTATGCTTTCATCTGCATTTCATACTCCTTACTACCCCTTAATTGCTTCCTTGACTTGATCCTTTGCTTCGTCTTCTGTCCATCTTTTCACCTGTTTATTCCCTCTCTCTTTACTCTTGCCTTTTTTTTAAAAGTGTACGAGTGGGCCATTCTGGCACACGGGGATGCAGGCATGTCATGCTGAAGTTCACCAATGGGGCGAGCCTTGTACGTAAGAGACAGAGTAAAGTGGGAGCTTAAAGAGGAAATAATCAAAGAGGCAACAGTAAGGAAAGAAAACGAAGGACTGTGTACAAAGAGGCAAAAGCACGGTTTCAGTGTGCTCTTCATGTTTGTCTTCTGTATTTTTATTGTTAGTTTCGCAAAGTGCGCTTTTTTGGCTCTTTTAGTTGATAGACATGTGACAACATGTGTACCACAAGCACCAACTGAATGGAGTTTCGGAAGATGAGTGCCGGTCTCTCTCCTTCTCTTAGAGTCTTCAGGTAGCCATGGCTACCAGCCAACAGGTAAGCTTTGTCTTCCTTCTTGCCAACCCTTCTTCGATGGTTACCTCCTCCTTCCAATCTCCACAGTAGGCCTTCCTCCGTAAGATGCAATACTTTACCAATCAGCTCCATCAGCTTTAAACCACCACTTCCTTTCAGAGGCAAAGGCTAAGTCAAAAATATAAGGTATAGGTATACCGCATTCTTTGGAAGCCAGGCCCCACCGTACCAAAATGGCTGGCGGCCCCAGGCAAAACAAACGAAAAACAGCTGCGCTGGCGCTTTGACAAAGCTTGGCGCGCAGTGCTTCTCTGCAGGTAAGCACTCTCCAGTTAAGATTCCTAGTCCCCAACCCTTGGACTCTACCTCATATCTCTCCCCTTCTCTCACTCTCATGTATGGTGCATCAGCACACCCTACTGGTTACGGCTACGGCTCTCTCTCTCTCTAGCTATGGCAGCCTCACACTCTGTTTCTGCCTTCTTCTCTCCACACTCCAGGGCACTGGGTCCTAGCAGCACTCCAACAAGTCCAAGTCAGGATGAATGAACGAGCTGTGGCAGGCTCAGTCTTTGTATTTTTGTCTCGACTAAGTCTGCCTCTAATTGCCTCCTTGGATGGCTGATATCCCACGATCTGTGTGGCCAGCAATTTGTCGTGCCTGGACCCAGCAGGCCTTGGAAGCTTCTGGAAACTGTTACTGAGCCTTCGGATTGTTTGTGATCTCTGGTGTTGTTGGCTCTGGGGATATCGTTGACTCATTGACTTCTGTGCCCACGTTGAATTTCCTCGGGCCTGAGTTGACCTTTTCTGGCCCTGTACAGCTCGTTTTGGCCTCGGCTCGCAGCCCTACCGACTAACGCCTTCTCAGACACGTTCTGAGGCCCAGTAGAGTGATCTTTAACCCGAGAAATTGGACTTCAGCCATGGCCCAAAAAACTCGTTTGCATGCTCATTCAACCTCATTTCTGGCTGGGTCCCAGCGCAATTTTGCAATGTTCTCTATCCAAGGCTGGACTGAACATTTTCTACCGGTCTGAGGGCCATTTGACTGATTCCTGGGCCCTGCAGACCTGTTTGGGAGGACGTTTGTTGTCTCAGACTTCAAAAGGATGTCTTGATACTGGATTTTAAGCCCAGAAGTCTAAACACGAGATAAATCCTGACCATAGATTCGGATGTAGTAGTTCGTTGTTGTGCTTCTGAACCCAGTACGAAAAGATGAGGAGGAGCTGGGCACATACGTTGCCTTTGCATGTTTGCTTCATGTGAGCCAATCAAGAAAACATAATACATTCCATTTAGGTTTTGTGACCTCCTGCCCCTGATGCTCAGGTTAACCTGAACTCCGTTGTTGGGAGATGTGGAGGATGAGGCAGAGAAAGCCTTGGGATATCTTTATCTTTCAGGCCAGACTCCAGAGCTAGTATTGTTTTCTTGTACATTCCGAGTAGTGCCAAAACCCGTGCTCATTCTGTTGAAATGTCGTCTCAGGGGAAGGGTGGAGGAGTGGGAAAGGTCTAGGTGGGTGTGATGGTGGCTCAGAGGGCCTATCATCCTGAAAGTTTGAGAAAGTGGGGAGGATCGCACACCAGTTCATCAGTTTAGTAGGTTCAACATATGGTTTTGCTTTCCCTCTTTGCTGACTTAGTACTGCATGGTTTTGATTCCCCTGTTTGCTGCAGTTGAAAATTTCTCTCTGGCATTGCGTTGTGGGTCCCTCACCATTAAAAAAAATTGAAAAAGAGAGAGAGAGAGAGAGAGAGAGAGAGAGAGAGAGAGAGAGAGAGAGAGAGAGGTGAGAGGAGGGAGTTGTGAATATATGTGATGGAGAGAGGGAGATGGGAGGTTATCAGTGTGAATGGGGAGATTGCTACGGCTTTGTGATGTGACAGGTGTTTTCAAGCGAGCAAGGAGATCACTGCTGCTTTGTGATGTGGATTCCAATAGAAGATGGGTCTCCACTGTTGAATTCGTTGTCAGCACCTTCTTCACGTATGACTATGTTTCAATGTGCAGGCAATCACAGCGCTCAAGAAGGGTGCGACCCTGTTAAAATACGGGAGAAGGGGGAAGCCAAAGTTCTGTCCGTTTAAGCTCTCAGCTGTAAGTTGTCGGTGATAATCTCCTGACTGAATACTTCGAAGGTCAACACACGATTTCGCTGTGTTCTAAACCGTTTTCCACATTTCTTCTGGGAGTACAGCTGGCTTTTGCAAATTTATTGTATTCTCTGGAGCCGTTCACTGGCTGGAAACCATTGGTCAAGGGCGCTGAGTTGTCCGCACTCATGCATGTCAGATTTATATGTTGGGGTGCTGCTGTGGCCATCTTTCCATGGATGTAACACTCCATGATATATATCTGTAAACGACTGGTACAGGCAGCTTGTATACATTGATGATGATTGGGCATTGCATTAGAAGGCTGTCCTCCAGCAACTGCCGATGGAAAATCCTGTTGGGGCAGCGGTAGCTGCGGATCATGTGATGGGCCTGTCCCGATCATCTTTCCATGGATGCAATGCGCACTTTTTTTATGTCTTTAATGGAATGTGAGCAGACACCCTGAACACACTGATGCTTATGGGGCATGGCATCTGAGGTAACAGTAGGGTTGTTCTCCTCAAGCTGGCAAGCAATGGGAGCTAAGTATGTGAAATCGTGTTGGGTCAACAGTAGGTGCACATCACTGAGTAGGCCCGTAAGGTATCAATCATTGCCATGTCAGGTCGGGGATGCCCAATTCTGAGCTGAAAAAAGTTATCTATTTGCAATCTTCCTCAGCACTAGCTACGATTTTGAGGCAGACCCTGAGCCAAATGATGTTTTTGTCTTGTACAATGCTTCGTTAGAGTTTTTGACAAACTGGGGCATTTCGAAAACTTAAAAATGCGCAAGGTGTTAGACAGGTATCTGCGCATCTGATAGCATGCTTTACAGAGATTCTGCAGGTGACCGCCGAGATGTTTGGATCATAACCACGGTTTTGAATTTGTACGTTCGCATAGGGCCAGTATGTTTATGTTCATGTGGTTCTCTTTCCTTTCAGTTTTGGGGATAGTGAAAGAGAGTATCTGGAGATGCTTAGTATCAATGCAAAAAGGTGAAAACGATTGTTGGATTTGCTACGGAACGGTTCTTCTCAAAGAGTTTTGCAACAATCTTATTGTACTGTGAATGCTGACTCTTTGTTGGTGGCACCTCTCATCATGTTCAAACGTTTGGCAAGTGGGGGCGTACTCCATGCTCCACAAGTGGTTAAAATTTAACGGGCATGAGGATGACCCATATTGTTAATGCTGTGCATAACTTCCATCATGGCATTGTGTAGGGTTTTTAGTAATAAGGAAGATGAGCTGGAGCCCACCTTCCAAACAGCTGTTGTAGAACACCGCAGTTGCAGTGGATGCTTTCCCTACGAGCCCAACAGTGCATTTCAATTAGTATTGTTTCCTTGAGACTGAACTTTTGCAGCTATCCTTTGACGAGTTATACTACCGTCTTTCCCCAGATAGACTGATCTAGACTGAAGTTAGGCGAAATGCAGACATAATTACTGCATGTTCTATTCGGAGGTAACTATAGCTCAGCACGTCTTCCTTACTCGCGTTTAACAAAATGCTGATCCTGTGTGAAGCTCCCATGTGAGACCATGGCCGCTGTGTTGGGAAAATGGTTGCTGGGCCCAAAAGAACAGCGAACCTCGCATGGGACATGATCCGAGGTGTGGGTCAGGGTGTTGTAGGCTTCTTTTTTCCCTGGGGCCTGTCGGTGGCGGGCGAACCGGTGGGAGAGGAGAGCGGTCCCATATGACAATCTCTCTGGAGGGTGGGAGGGGTACATCCCACACGTCGGCAACGGTGACGGTGAGGAGGTTGACCATTGTGGAAGAGGAAGAGGAGGATGGAGCACGACGAACAACATGGAGGTGGGAGGAGCAGTAGGGAGGACAAGGATGATGCGGATAAGGGAGGAGGATAGAAGATGCAGGTTAAGATGATGGAGGAGGATATAGGGCGAGTCCCATCATTCAGCCCTAACCCCACTTCTCTCCTAATATCTATGGCTATGGCGGAACATCCAGACTCGTCGCGGATGTTCAAACACAAACGCTACTACGCGAGTCCCATCATATTCCCGCCATAGCCACACTCTTGGAAGATGTCCAAGACCAACCAGGACCCAAACTGGGGCCTTCTTGATGCAGCAACAACCAAGGAAGCAAGGATGATTCTATGCGATTGTAAATTTGCATCATCTCATGCAAATCGATTAATCAATGAATTGATCGATCACTCGTTAACTGACATTTCATCATCATCAGGGCACCAGGATGAATCATTGCAAGTCTCGCCACCAAGTGCTTAAGTGTGGAGAAGTGCTTAAGTGTGGAGAACAACGGAAGGAGGGAAGAAAATGGGACATGCCGTGAAAGAGAAAGCAATGAAGTATATGCTGTAGAAGAAAGTGAGAAAAAATAGTGAGAAAGAAAAGGAAGCGGGATGCGAACATGAATCAATTTGATAACTCCTCTCTTCCTCTCGCATGGTTTGTGTTTCAGGATGAAACTGAACTGATATGGTATTCAGGGCCTCAAGAGAAGACGTTAAAACTCAAATCGGTCACCTCAATTCTTCATGGTCAGCGTACGGTACGTGCTTTTGATTGCCTGTTGTCGCATTCTGGTTTGTAGAAAAGAACCGAAGCCCCTAGACATCAGTGATTGCCTCCACAAAAAGCCCTCTGAACGGAGGAATCGATAAGTTTTGAATATGGAATATCGTTGCTACTTGCATTTCTGCTATCTGACCTTCTGCTCCTACGATGACATAACAATCTGTAGGCTCTTCAGAAAACCTATGCCTGAGTCAGAAGGTTGAGTTCAACCATGTAAAAACATCTAGCCCATGGGCAGCTCTTGCCGATGTGCGCCGTGTACGGTGTGGGCAACTATCTCGAAACTGGTCTGCAGTTTTGTTGTGCTGTTGGAGACGTCTCATTGTTTGGGAGTGCATTTGGCTTGAGTGAAACTTGGAGGAACTCCTTGTTCAGTTGTTTGTGTTTTTGAGACATTTCCGACTCTCATTTCTTTGAAATGCTTGTGGGATTCAGACCCCCTTCATTGGCCTGTCGAATACTAATCATGGAGCAAATGCACTAGACCCTAAGAGACAACATTGTGATTGCTCATCTGCTATGTGTGTACGCAATCACTGATCTGCCGTCTGGGTATGGAATGAGGTTCTGTTTTCCACAACAAGTTTCCTTCACATCGCTATGAGATGAGCGAATACATAGGGAGAGACATGATGATTGTTTTTGTTTGTTTACAAAACGTCATGAATGCTCCTGGAGACCCGCTTATGGCCATAGCTTGACGTGCTATCTTGAGGTATTCGAACAGTGGATCACTTTCTTTTAAAGACTTTAATGATCAGTGGATACGCCATTGGATTTTTTTGGGTATGTGGTCGTCTTTGTTAACAATAAAAAAGGCACCATGTACCTATAAAACCCACTTATGGCCATGGCTTGACGTGCTATCGTTGTGTGGCCCAATGGTTGATCAGTGGATATTTTCCCATGCAGTAGTATTGTTGAAAGGAGAAGCTTCTGTTAGCGATGTGGGTGATTACAGTTGTAGCATTTTGGCTCACTAGGAAAGCAATAGGGATGTCTGTAAGTTATCCCAATGATGCTTTTAAACCATGACTTCCTCCGGGACCTGATGTGCAAAAGGAAATAGGTTTTTTGAGGCCAGCTAAAGGACTGGTTTCCAGCAGTCCAGTTATGGGCGTCCTTTGCAAGTTTGCTCTCATCTGAACGTTCTTGCCCTGTACCAGACCTTCGATGAATGAGCCAAGTTCAAGATTCCGGGTGCTGTCAACACCTTACTGACCTCAGAAACTGATGACACTGATTCTAAAACTGTTACATGCTGCGCCTGCACACGAGGGCCATTTTCCAGGCCCTGCGTCCCTCAGGCTGAAAGCCTGACTGAAAGCCTGAAATTCAGGCTTAAAACCTGAAAACCAGGGCCTACAGGCCCCGTGACTGTTCAGCCCGAAAGCCTGAAAACAGGGGTCTACAGTCCCTGTGTCGTTTCAGACTAAAAATGGCAACAGCCTTTTTAGCCTGAAATGAAGGGCCATTTTCGGTCGTTCATCAGGCACCGAACCAGGGTTTCAGGAACAGGCTATTCTTAGCCTGTTCCCCACGCCAGCCTCAGAAGCTGCTGCAGCGCCAGTCCCTGGCACACTTCGGCATTGGCAAGAGCAGCCTGCTCGGCCTGACTCGCCCTTCAGGCAGTCAGGAGGCAGGCCGAGGTAGTACATAGGGACTTCCCATGCACTTCACGGGTAGGCAGGAGGGAGTAGTAGTCTTCAGGATTCGGCAGCAGCACTCTGGAGGGAGTGCTGCAGGAGTAGTAGTAGCGTTAGCCTTAGTCTTCAGCGCTGGGCGCAGTAGGTATCTGTAGTCTCCAGCGCTGGGCGCCATAGCTAGGATAGCACTAGAGAGAGAGAGATTGGGACGAGGCCTTGGGTATCTACC
>BFEA01000004.1:3628333-3663845 GCA_003427395.1 Chara braunii
GGGGTGCTTCCGACCGAATTCCCCAATTGTCGGCATAATAAGAGCTTATAAGTGCTCACGAGACGTGTGCTCAGCCTGTGGGAAACGGCAGCTTTGCTCTGCTGAAGTTGTCGGCGGTCGCCAAGGTTGAGTTCTCTCCGGTTCGGACCTTCACCCATTGGTGAAGGAGATGGGCGCCAGGCGCTCCTCGAGTTCTAGTTGCATGGTAGTCTTGACGGTTCAGAAATTAATTATGGTGTGAGCTTCTGAGAGAATGGAGATTGTGTAGTCCGATGTTTCTACGTTGCTGCTGCTGCATGCGGCGGAAGATATGCCTGCTGTCTCGACTAAACCAAGGAAATCACTGCTTGTACCGGTTGTGCATATCTAAATTTCGTCGTCATTTCATGCCGAGCAATGTCTTTCGTGCCGGTGCAGCAGGACTTCTCCTATGTGGTTTGCGACTCTGGGACGAGAGCTTCATCTTCGAGGCCTGTGTTCAGGATGCTGCGGCCATCGGGAGAATTACGACGGTGGCAGTGTAGCATGCGGGCGATGATGTGATGGTGAGGATGACGGCGAAGCTCGCAATGACGATGATGGCGATACCGAGGGTGACGATTTGAGGTGCAGTTGTGATTGTTGTCCAACGGATAGTAGTCCCAATGGGATTTCTTGCTGGCATGGGACCACCACTGGTCGTGCCGAAATAAAAGCTGAGCTCATTTATCGAGTGGGGGGTGAAGTCTGCGGCTGCGGAGAGAGGGGAGCGGGGCAACCTTCCAGAAGCAGAGCGTAGACGCTGTGGGGCCAAGAACAATCATTTGCGATTTGTGAAGAATGGGGAAGAGCAGAAAATTCGCAGGGGTGGAAAATGACAGGGGAAGAACGAGGTTGGCCGGCGGAGAGAGAGGGAAGATAAAGAGAGGAGGGAGAAGCAAAAGGGTGCTAGGTGCGAGCGGTCTGTGCAGCAGCTGAGAATATCACTCTGTGCGACCGTCCGTCGAGGAAAATGTCGTCTTCACAGACTCTTCAGTAGTTTACTGAAACGCAGTCGCTCCTCACCTGTGGTGGAACTTGCGTGAAATGGATTTGACTGAGCTGAGGGCCTTTGCAGCATAGCAGGCAGTGCCCAGGAAGAAACATTCTTTCATTGTCTTGCAGGTAGAAGATGTGAAAAGGAGCATTTTCGCTACATCCCGTGACTCCTGAACAACTGGCACCATGCTTTTCTCATCAAATCTTGGTTGCGTTGTATAATAATGTAGGTCGCACTTACTTTATTAGTCGTTGCTGTTCTTGTGTGAAGTTATTGTCGTCATCCTCCTTCGTCGGTGTGAACCAATCGACAGGTTGAAGCAATTACTTGGTGGGAATGTAGGAGCAGTAGTCCAGGAGCCTCAGGAGCCTGTCAGTTAAGGGGGGCGGGGGGCAGTTGAGCGCCAAGGTGAAAAGAAATCTGCCTGAGGTAGGTACGCTATTTTCTTGGGAGTCGGATCGCTTCGCTTCGCCTCACCTCTTTTTGAGTCCGGCATGGACTCATGCGCAATGTCGGAGCAGTAGTCCAGGAGCCTCAGGAGCCTGTCAATTAAGGGGGTGGGGGCTGTTGGGGCCGAAACTGAAAAGAAATCTGCCTGAGGTACACTATTTTCTTGGGATTCAGATCGCTTCATCTCACCTCTTCTCGCGTCTGGCATGGACTTGTGTGCAATGTGGCAGCAGTCCAGGAGCCTCAGGAGCCAACGGGCCTCGAACCCTCAACCTCAGGCTCGTCGATTAAGGTGCCAGTTTTTTTTTTGCAAAAGCGAAAAGAAATCTGCTTGAGGTAGGTATATGCTATTTTCATGGGAGTTAGATCGCTTCGCTTCACCTCACCTCTTGTTAACTCTCTGGCATGACCTCATGAGGCGAAGGCACTGTGCGATGTCTGTTGCCGAGATTGGATTGGCTATCATGCAGGACAGGGGGCTATATAGAGGGTTGTTGGGCAAGGGGGAGAGAACAACGAAGCAGTGGAATGCTTCATGTGTCTGGGTTGTTGAGATCATTACTGCAGGGAATTTTCGTTATGATACGTCATCACCTTTCTTCTCTGCGCTGTGCATTCACTGGTCCGTTCCTTTTCAGAAAAGGCGAAGCAGAGATCCTGCACCAAAAAACTCCCATCATCGTCTCCAGCCAGGGCGCATGCCCCTTTGGCACTGACCAACAGGATTCGGACTGAAGTATAGGGGTCCGATTCGTGGCAAGTCGTTAGGGGTAAGCAGCCGTAAGCTGACTTTTATCTCCGCATTACTCCCATCGCTCCTCACTATGCTCTGCTAAGACGATACCGGAAGTTGAAGTGATTAATGATTTGATCTCTGCTGTGTCACTATTGACTTGGTTAGGTTGCATTGTGCAGAGTCTGAGCGGCTGATGAATGAGCAACCGCGTGTGAGAGGCTGAATGACCAAGCGCGGGTGTGCAGGGTTAAGCCACACACAGGGCAGGACAGGCAGTGGGGGGCCGCTTACCCTGAGCGGAGAGGGATGACGTCTTTATTTTTGCACGCCGGCTCGGCAGTCCGTATGCAAGGTTATGTGCTTCCCTTTGCTCATGTTTCTGTGCTGCTCCCCCTCTATTCAATTTTATTTCCTCGCAAATCTATTACTATTATGAGAATTGCAGCCTGCGCTCTAGCATCCCTTTGCGTGGGAGATGCGAAAGATCGCACCTTTGGGCGCACACTTCTCTGTGAGCGTAGCATGGCTTTCTCCTCCATGTTCTGCAGACTGAGCTCTGCCCCAACCTTCCCATTCGTTTGTGGAACATGCATGTTATGATGCATCCCCCCTGCCCCTTAACTGCTTTGCAGTTGCGAGATAACCCCTGCTATTGCTCACAGAGGTTTTTCGACCCACCAATGTCTTGGTGGGTGCCTGGGGCCAAGTGTATAGCTGCGGTGCATGGGGAGAAGAAGTGGCTATGGAGCGGTGTGGGACGTGAAGGAAAGATGGCGGAGGGAGATGGCAGAGATGAGCGCAGAGGGAGATGACGGAGAGAGATGAGGGTGGACGTGTAGCAGAACTTGACAGAGGGTAAGAGGTGGTTACAGAAATGGAGGATGTTAGTTAAGGTCAGGAATCTGGGCCAGGAGTTTGAATATTATATATGCAGCTATACTTTGTCCTCTTGCGCTTCCCCCCAGCTTTTCCCCCTCTCCCGTCACCAGCGCCTTTCACTGCTCGCGTGTCCTCTGCTATCCCCTGGTATCGAATGGAATACTCAAAACTTGCTCTTTTTTTCCTTCCTTTGCTAGACCGAACCTGAACTTCCTCGTCGCGTGCTTCCGCTCCAATTGGGGACTCTTTAATTTGAGATAGCAGTGATGTCGGTTTCAGGTCAAATCTTTTACTGTTCATTTTAGGTCCTCGTACCCCCAGAGCATGAAATGGAATTTAATGGATACTTTTTTAAATGCATGCCTCCCTCCCTGCCTGCCTGTCTGCATGCATGCATGTGTGGAGAGCGAAATCAGTGCAAAATCTCCTGAACTGCGTCTTAGTTTTCGGTGGCTGGCTCCGGTGGAGCAGCGTTGTTGTCAGTGTTTTTTTTCTGTATGTGCCTGAGTTTTTGACCAGGTTCTTTTACTGAAAAAGTAGGCTTGAAGACAATAAGTCGTCAATCGCAGCAGCCTTGTGGTTCTTGTTCGTCGTCGGGAAGAGCGTCGTTTTAAGTGGATAGAACTGAAAAAGAACAATACATTTCCCTGTTATTACTATCTAATTAAGAAGAGGGCATACTTATACCAGGACTTTTTGTAAACTCGCTTTGGGACGTAATCACGGCCAGATACGTCTGCGCCCAGCTGTATGTGCAGTCAGGTACATCTATGAAAGCCCTTGTGCGAGTACGCGCTGAGAGTGATGTGCCGATCAGTGATTACCACTTCATTTGTTTTCTGATGATGACTTGTTCGCGCAGTGCCTTGGATCCATTCGTCTTTCTGCCAGACAATAAACAACTAACCATCTGGTGGGCTGCTTCCAAGCGTATGGGCGTTGGGATAGCGTACATATATATATAAAATATTATATGTATATGATGCAGCCTTGTATGCCTGATGATACAATTTGATGTGTGGCACTCCTGTGTATGGAAGAGAAATGCGATATTGATGGTGGTGCTATTATGGTTTGCTGGTTTGTCGAAAAAAAGAAAAAAAAAAAAACATTTGCGCAGGGGCCGCGCAATCCTTCTGCGTATTGTTCCAATTTTTACAGATGTCCTGAAATACTTTTTTTTTTTTTTTTTTTTTTTTTTTTTTTTTTTTTTTTTTTTTTGGGTTTGATTATTCGATACCAGTTTGCTTTGTTTGATATCATGATGCTGTTTTCTGAAAATAATATCAGCTGCCTAGGTGCGCACTTTCATACATGCCTGTCACTGTACAGTTGTGTACGACAGAGTAGCAGTCCACAAGTTCTCTACTGGTGCACCTCTGCGCGGAAGAGCACTTGGCGTCGAGTTCTGTGTCAGCGCAGCTGTATACGGAAGGGCAATGTTCCTCCGGTTCTTCGATGAGCACCTGTGTGCAAGAGCACGGGTCGTCGAGTCTTTTTCCGAGGGTGCCCCTTTGGTAACATTTCTGCTAAGGTTTTCCTCAATCTAGCTGCCAAACTCCGCCGGAGTGCATAAACCATACTATGGTGGTTAACAGTGGTTAATTTTGTGCCTTTCTAAGATTTGGCCTTAACCATGGTGATTTTTCTTGACTTCCCTTGTGCATTGGCCGGTCCAACCGGGAGGCTCCCGGTTGGGGAAGGGGTCCCGGGTCGGAACGGGGACCAACATTGCTTGAGGCAAAGCTTGTGCCTTGCAGATTATCTGGTCGGTGGAGGGGTCCCCGGTCGGACCCGGGAAGTTCCCCCAATGAAGCTTTAAGTGCTCCACAGTCCAGACCATGGCGGTTAGCCATGGTGAAGATGGTTAACTATGGTGAATTTCAGTTTCATGCTCCAATGATTCTGGTTGCGGTTTTGCAAAGAGCAGTCTGTCCCATTTACTGTTTCCACAACTTTCCAGTGTGCAAGGTCCCCAGCAGATTATCTGCTTTGCCATTTGGTCATTATAACTCATATCTGGGGCAATTTTCAGTCCAGATGCAGCGAAGACCAACCTGTTACGATCCTGGTCACTCCCAAAGTGCAAATTCACAATGAAAGACGATGCCACCCAATTGCAAAAGAAATGAAAGCACTTGCAAAGAGATAGAGACCAAAGAAGAGAGAAAGAAGAAGAAGAAAAAGAAGAAGAAGAAGATGTACACCAGGAAGACCAATGACAAATCCCCCTTCTCTCTCCACCTTCCTCCTCCTTCACTTCGCCAATCTTATTCTTCTTTCGATAATAATAATAACAATGAGTGGATGAACCAGAATCAATATCCGAAGTTCCCTCTTAGTGATGACACAACAACAACAACAGCAGGTCCACCATAGCTATGGCTTCCCCCCCTTCTTCCACTTCTCACAAGCCTAGGCTATGGCGGGCAAACTGAGGGCTCTGCCCCTCTCTGTGCAAAGGACAACACAAAGCAGCTATGGCGCTGCACTCCTGTCCAAAGGACAATGCGAAGCAGCTATGCTGCTGCTGACTAAGCCGCTACCCCGATTGGGGCCTTCCAGATGCAGCGCCCAACAAGGTGATGAAGATGGTGTCCACCATAGCCAGGTAGGTACGTCGCCACTCTTCTCCTTCGCCCCCTTCTTCGTCCTCCTCAGGCTGGGCTGCTCGCCATAGCCAGGCTGAGCGACCGCTGCCCTTCATCTCCCGGCAGCGCTGTACAAGTCCAGCGCTTGGCTCAGCAGCATGTCGCCAATCCTTGCATACCGCGAATGAGGAGGAGCTACTTGCTCCTCCGGAAGATATAGCGGCCTACTGACCTCTTGGGCGGTGACTTCCTAGGCCGAGCGGCCTCCCAGCAACCAGTACCTCCTCCCTTTCGGAGGGAAACATCATTGCAGGCTCTGCTATCGTCCGGACAGGCCCTAGACCCGGGCTACTTGGACTGGGACCGGCCTCCCTCTAACCTACCGCTACCGGGCCTTTAAAAATGCAAGCTTTTTGTCTTCTTTTGCTCGGCCTCCAATACCCGACACTTCTACCACTACTTGAGTGGTACCAGCCTACCTGCTACTTGAGTGTTTTTCCCGCTGCTCTAAATGTTGCGGACCTACCCTTGCTACTTGAGTGTTTTCCCTGCTGCAACCCTCAAAGTCACGGCCACAGGTGAGTACCGGCCCTGCGGGGCCCTTCAACCAACAAGTACCCTTACGGGTCACACACACACTCAACCGACAATCACTTAGACAAGCACGCAACTCAGCAGGCACGCACACACACACAAACTTGGAAACCACAGCAGAACGCGGGAATCTCAGCAAGGCATTCATTCCGGTGGCAAATCCCAGAAATCATTAGTGTTCTCAGTCTGTGTTTTGGCGGGTCATTGCACTACCCCCCTCTCAAGAGCGAGGTCCCTTCGAGCGAGTAACTCATTCAGAGTCGGCATAAAATGCATCGTAGGCACATATCAGAAAGAGAGATTTAGTAAGACCGTGAGGAGTGCGTTTTGCAGGAAACTTAACAGTCTGTCCATCAGCGATTTGTCGTTCATAAGTGTTAACAACACGTGGAGAATTCTTTAGCAGCTCTTTTCGGTCGATCCAGAAAAACTCGTTCAATGGGTGATAGAGGAAGTGAACCTTGTACTGTCTGTTCCTCCCTCTTCCTTCAATTTTGTCTATGTCATGGCCGCCGTCAATAGGACGAGGGATCATAGGATCTCGGAAGGGAAAAGTTTCGTCATCGATGTGTGGAAACAGTTTGGACACGTGAAAGATCGGATATGTGCGCAGATGAGGAGGCGCGTCAATCACATATGAAGGACCAAAATCATCCCCAATTACCTTCAGAACCTGCCAAGGGCCATAGTACAATGGAAGAAGCTTTCGTGATACGCCCTCTTCGTCAGAAAAACATTTTGACACAAACATAACTTCCTACTTCGAAGTTTCTTTCTTTGTGCAACTTGTTAGCATGTTTGATTATGGTATGCTGACGCTTGTTCATTGCTGCGATAGCAGCTTTGAGCAGGTGTGCATACTTGGCATTGTAGCCAGGCATGCCGGGTGTCAGACCAGGGGACAGTTCGGGGAACAAATAGGAGAGGATTGCGCAACTGCCAGCCATATTGCAGCTGATTCGGTGTCACGCCTGTTGCAGAGTGACTGGAGTTGTTGTATAACCCCTTCACTTTGTGTAACTCCTTGTCCCACGTGTTCTGATTTGGAAAAATTAACGCCAGCAGTAATTGAATGACAGTCTGGTTGATTTGCTCAGCCAATCCATTGGCTTTGGGGTGTCGACCAGAAGTTTTGTTGAGTTTAATGTCATAGATCTGCGAAGTGAAGTCCTTCCAATCAGCACTAATGAACCTGGTCACTCACAAGAGTTTTCGGGGGTCCATACTGCAGAATGTACTGCTGGTGAAATTCTTCGATCATAGGCTCAGTTGCTGCATGAGGAGGTAGAGGAATCAAATTCAGAACTTTGGAAAAACGATCCACAATGACCACGACTTGTGAATGTCCTCCCTCCCTCATCTTCCCCATGTCCTTGAAATCGATAGAGACGAACTCACCGGGCCCATTAGGGATTGGGAGGGGTTTCAGCAGACCATAAAGCGTATGCCTATGGACCTTGTTTTTTTTTTTTTTTTTTTTTTTTTTTTGAAAATGCACCAGTCAGTGCTAGCAGTGCTGGTACGAGAAGACACCGCTAGCACCCGGGGAGGGCTCCATCTATTGGTGGGAGCAACACCTGCTGGAAACCGGGTCAAGCTTCCCTTACATAGACAAAATTTCATTCACACCAGACCTTCGTTAGAAGAGTGTGACCCGATCCTGCCAGCATCGATTAGCCTGACAAACTTGAGATTCAACAATAATTTTTTTTGCAGATCCCTATCCAACTGTTGCAAAAGACTTCTACAAGTCTTTTCAAAGTCGAAGTGTCGACTCCGACGATATGCCAAAATCCAAGAAATGAGTCCGGAGAGACGCATTGGCAATGAGTTGGGTACACACAAACGATCAAACTTCCCATACTGGCGGAATAAAAGACCCTCACACGCGTGAAAATCAGGCTGGCTGCTAGGGTCAGCCTGATCAAGAATGAGACTAAGGTTCAGATCCTTGGCAATGTGTTCGACCAGATCCTCCTTCAGTTTTTTTCGGAGGTCATATGAGTCCACATGGGAAGTTAAAAACTCACGATGGCGCAACAAAGCATCAACAAAACGGTTATAACAACCTTTCGTGTGTTTCAGTTCAAAATTGTAAACATCAATGTCATGCAACCAGCGGGTCAGCGTTGGAGAGAGATTCGTTTGTGTTTTAATCCACTGCAAGGTTTGATGATCTAAGTAGATCTTTAAGTGATGACCCAAGAGGTAGTGCTTCCAATGTGTGAGCGGTTCGCGCAAGGCATAGAGCTCTCACATATACGTGGAGGTAGCTACCTTGTGCCTGGGCATGCGTTTGCTGTAATACTCAAGCGGACACAGACCATCGTCATCATTTTGTTGCAGCACTGCACCAATCCCATACTGGCTCGCGTACGTAGTGACTACTAACGTGAGGTTGGGATCCGCAATGCAGAGCACAAGATGACTTACCAAAGCCTCTTTCAAGGCTCTTGGAACACAGTCTCGTTTCCCACACCGCGCATAGGCAACGTTTTTGCTTGTTAGTCTCGAGAGTGGGTGAGCAATGCCATAAAATTTGGTTACAAATTTTCGGTAATACGAAGCCAAACCAAGGAAAAAACACAATTCGCGCACGTTCGTCGGTTGAGGTCACTTTCGTATGACCTCAACCTTGGTTGTCTCCGACTCATGGCCATTTGCAGACAACCGGTGCCCGAGATAAATGGCTTTGTACCTTTTAAACTCAGATATCTCTAAGTTGAGGTGAAGCTGTGCCTCCTTGAGGACTTGCAAAACCTCCTCAAGATGCTTAACATGCTCTTTCATGGACTTGCTAAAAATTAGGATGTCATAGAAGTAAACAACAACAAACCTATTAAGCTGATGGCGGAGGACCTTGTCCATGAGGCACTGAAATGTGGCTGGTGCATTCATAAGACCGAAGGGCATAACGATGAATTCGTACATCCCATCGTATGTTTTGAATGCAGTTTTGTGCTAGTCGCTCGGATCAACTTCAATCTGGTGGTTGCCATATTTGAGGTCGATCTTGGAGAAGACTTTGCACCTACCTGCCGTATTTAGCAGATCGTCTATGCGAGGCAAAGGATAAACATTATTTCTGGTGATCCAATTTAGGCCACAATAGTCAATACACATCCGGAGTTTGCTTCCTTTCTTCGGCACAAACAAGACAGGTGCACCGAACTCAGACTCACTAGGCCTAACCCATCCACGATCAATTATATCGTCAAGTTGTCTCCTCAATTTCTCCAACTCGCCTTGTCCCATACTATAGACGTAGTCCTTGTGTTTGACCGGACGCTCGGAAACTCCACGAGGTTTAGCCCGACCTTCAGGAAATCGATCTAATAGACGGCGAATGTTTGTTGGGACTTCCGGTGGAGGACCATCCTCAGCAGGAGAAAGAAACTCATATTGAGAATTTACAACAATTACAACCAAATTCGAAGTACTTGGATCAGAAGTAGAATGATTTTTTATAGTAGAAGTAGATGGAACAGAAGTAGAATTACTTTTCGAGGTAGAAAATTCATCAAAAGTAAAAGGCACATGGAGAGGCTTTACAAGAGCTACATGCACATGCTAAACTCCCTTGCGTCTGCGCACTGATTTGCGGAATTGTTTGCACTCAAAAGAGTTACAGGGGACTCGCTCGTCTCGTCCAAGAGAACGGTACGCTCATTCCCCTTGGCATCACGCTCCATGAACTAAGTATCTGCCCAACCAGCCCAAGCCAATGATCGCGTCGAAAGGACACTTGTCCATGATGTAGAAGTTCAGCTCATGTGTGGCTGTGCGATTCTTGTCAAAGGTGATGACAACATGTGTTGAGGTGACAACTTGTTGGTTGCCTACCCGGGTCTGACAAGGGTTCTGCAATTCCACTTGCTTCATTCCCAGGTCCGCATTACGAATCTCGTTAGGAGAAAAGAAGTTAGTCATTGAGCCACTATCAATCAGCACGCGGATGTATCGGTGGTTAATGAGCAACTTAAAGAAGGTCAGTTCCACACTCCCATGAACACGGTGTTGCTGCTTGAGTTACAACCAATGTTCCAGGTGAGAGTGGAAGTCAACTTCCTTAGTCTTCTCCCAAGGCTCAATGTAAAGTACTTGCACTGCATCAGCTTTGGTTTTAGCATTTGTCCGGGCTTCAAGAGCAGGCTGTTGATCAGATTCAGGTTCCTTGGAGGGGCCTGCAACTGACTGTTCAACTCCCCTTGTTGTAGAGAGTGTTGATAACTCTTCTACGCCCTTTGCCTGTTTCCCTGCACAAGGTAACATTCCTGGACAGTGCGCCCAGGCTTCTGACAATGCAAGCACACTCGCAGTTTGGATCTTCTCTCCCATCCCTTTTGGCTAATGCGGAGGGTTTCCCAAGGCTTGATGGAAGCATCATCCGGCTTCTCAGGGATGCGTAACGATTGCCTGCTCATAAGGTCGTGTCTCCCCAGATACAGTGAGTGTTTGTGCCACTGAAATCCTCATGTTTTTCGCTAGGGTAAAAAAAAAAACAAAATTGTAGCTAGTTTATTGGTAACTAAGTATTGTATTATAGAGCTTCGTAGCACCGTGTTCGCGTTCGGAGGAGAACGCGAACATGTTTGCCCGAACGCGAACAAGCGTTCAAAACCCTTCGAACGCAAACATGAAAAATATTCAACAAAAAAAAAAACATTCTCAAAAAATTCTGAAAATAATATACGTTATGTAAAATAATAAAACAAGCAACTTTTGTTTTGGAGTCATGTTCAAATTCTCAGCCAATCATGAGTTAAAAATCAAAAACCGAAAAAATATATATATATATTTTTTCCATACAAAAAAAAAAAATGTTCGCGACCTGTTCGTGCGAACGCGCGAACATGGAGGGGTGCGTGCGAACGTGCTCGCGTGCTCGCACGAACAGGTCGCGAACATATTTTTTTCTCGTAAGGAAAAAAAATATATATATAGTTTTTTCGGTTTTTGATTTTTAACTCATGATTGGCTGAGAATTTGAACATGATTGCAAGGCAAAAGTTGCTTGTTTTATTATTTTACATAACATATATGTTTTTCAGAATTTTTTGAGAACGTTTTTTTTTTTTTTTTTAATATTTTTTATGTTCGAGTTCGGAGGGTTTTGGACGCTTGTTCGCGTTCGGGCGAACATGTTCGCGTTCTCCTCCGAACGCGAACACGGTGCTACGAAGCTCTATACTACAATACTTAGTTACCAATAAACTATAGAGCATTGTATAGGGCCTATAGGCGACCACAAAACTCCCCTGCAGGGTATAAACTTTAAACAAAATTATATTTTCCAAGGTGAACTTCATAACGATTTTCTTTCACTCTCTTTTTAGGCGACTTCAGCAAGGCAGGTTCCTTTTTTTTGCTTTGTCAACCTTCTTTTCTACAACCTTCCTCATCGCCTTATTGGCTTCTGTGATAGGCTGGTTTATGTCCATAACAGCGTTCACCTCCAAACCTACATGGGAACTACTTGCCTTTACTCGAGCTTGAGGCTGCATTGTCAAGTAGGGAGTACCTTCAAGCATGTCCCTTCTCTTCGATTTCTCCACAAACTTTAAGTTAATATTGGATAGTTAGGGCTATTCTTCCTCAAATTGAACCCAATGGATACCTGAACTTGTCGTTGGTTCGGGTTTTTTGCCATGGACCCTCTTTCTTTCGACCATCTTATCAGTGTTCATTTTCATAGAGGGGTAGAAAAAATCGGTTCCATAGTATCTGGCCAACAAACCGAACTTTTCTCATTGAGTTCGATCATCCAACTGGAACTGACGCATATGTGTTAGACTCTCAAACCTTAACTAGACATCTTGCAGACTGAGCAGGATATTAAGTGGGCACTTACAACTTTCTACACAGAGTAACTAGGGGGACAGTGGGAGGGATGATTGCTCGTGTTGAATGGGGGGGAGACTAGGATGACTCGACTGGGCAGGGATGGCCCAAGGACTACTATTTGGTATTCAATGACGGGATTAACATTGATCCCTCCTTCCCAATGAGACCCCCATCTGAATATCCAGACCTCTTCCCACCTCACCCCCTCTCCCTGGTGGAGGGCCTGGAGGCTCTTGTTTGATCACAACTTTTGCTGCACCACAAGCAAGATCCACCGCCGGTGCCTCCCGAGGAGGGAAACAACTTCAGCGTTGCGACGAGCTTTCGGATGCTACACACTACTGGAGCCCGGGAACTAGGCAAGCGTGCAACTGGGGGGTGCTGTCACCCAGTAGCAGGGTGAAATGAATTGAATCAACAACTCTGCTCTCTGCGAGATCATTTGAAGATAGACGAGGTGGTGGCTGAGAGGTGACTAAAGAGGAGGATAGCAGCTAGCAGAAAGGACTTAAGCTTCACTGTTGGAGAAAGCGCTAACCATACATAAGTGGTGATGGGAGATGCTAGATATGATAGGCTAGAAGAGGCGCCCTTTTCAAGGGATGAAGAGACACTTCTATCCACACAACTTTTCCTACCGCTCAGTCAATCCCCCTGGGTAATTTGGGGTAATCAATGTTGGCGGGATACTCTCATGTCTGTTTCGCTGGGGGGCAATGCAGGGAATGGATGGGCACAATAGAATGGAGTGGGGACATATCTGATCTGCAACAGCAGTGCTAAAAAGGCAATAGAGACGACCCCCTGATTTCCAATAACTTGACTGATATAAAACTCTATTTCCCATTACGCCCCCCAGTTGAGTCCATGATCCCTTTCCACCACGTGCTCTATCTCTAACAAAAGTTTTGTGCTAAATGGTCTGATTTTGAGTAGCTTAATGATAACGCCCCGAGGATGCCCGCTGGCTGGATGACATTGATGAATTTCTTCGACCCATGGAGAACAGCCTCACACCAGCCCAGCAGACAAAGCTAGATTTCTCCCTCAGCGAGGAAGAAATCTGGACGACTCTCCTCTAGATGGAGGAATTCCGGAAAGTCATGTGGTCATTCTCAGTAACGATATGATGCAGTTCTATATAACGGTTTGGGAGACGAGGGAGATGGGGGAGTTGTTAGGGCAAGGGGAGGCGATAAAATGAATCTTAGGAACTATAGGTCTATAATGGTAGCCTATAAGATGATATCCAAAGTCCTAGCTAACCGCATGATTAAGGTGATCGGGGACCTTATTCATCAGACCCAGACAGGTTTCATTTGGAAGAAACATATAAGATAACATCCTCCTTGTTAATGAGATGATTAAATTATCCCGCCAGTCTAAAAGCAATGCAGCCTTTGTTTTCGTAGATTTTGAAAAGGGATATGGCCACCTCGATTGAATTTTCCTCGATAGATGTTTGCAAAGACTGAATTTCGGCCCAGACTTTCGAAAATTGGTGTGGATCTTACATCAAAACGCGACAACCTTAGTCCAGGTGAATGGTTTGCTGACACCAGAAATTAGGCTACAAAGTTCGGTCAGGCAGGGAGACCCGATTGCTCCTTTCCTCTTCATCATAATAATGGAAGCCATGTCCGTCAACGTCCGTTGCAACAGAGACCTCGAGAAAATCTAGATTGCAGGCATACTAGAGGGGTTCATCCCGGTCTGCAACCTGTTCGCGAACGACTTGACAATAATCGTGGAAGCGCTAACTCTCAACATGGAGGAAATCCAAAGGGTCATGGACCGTTTCTGCCTCTAGTCAGACATGGCAGTCAATTGGGGGCAGAAAACATTGGACTGGTGGCTACACCAGCAAAGAGGTCAGCCACATGAAATACCTCGTATTACATGGTTGACCTCTGATGTAGTGATCTGAATTCTTGGGGTCAAGATGACAACACACCACCACCCTGCTGAAAATGATGATTGACTCACTTCCCCGACCGTGGCCAAGCTCTCCCAATGAGAGAAGGTTAACAACAGTCGTATTTTTCATCACCACTTCAGGACGCCCTTCACCATTTTAGGATGCAGCTTGCCTAAACAAGTGGTTTTCAGGGTTTTCGAACCTTTCACCACTTCAGGACCATTCAGATCTGAAAATCCTGAATGGTCCTGAAGTGGTGAAAGCTCCGAAGACCCTGAAAACCACCTGTTTAGGCCGGTTGCATCCTCAAGTGGTGAAGGGTGGTTTTCATGGTCTTCGGACCTTTCACCACTTCAGGACCATTCAGGATTTTCAGACTGCCCAAAACTCTCACTTGACCACTTCAGGACACCCTTCACCACTTCAGGATGCAGCCTGCCTAAACAGGTGGTTTCAGGGTCTTCGGACCTTTCACCACTTCAGGACCATTCAAGATTTTCAGATTGCTCAAAACTCTCACTTCAGAATTTTCATTCCTGAATTTTCAGCTACCCGATAACCGTTTGTGTTCCCAATGGAACCACACGCACGCATTGCTTTTCGGACGGGCCTTGGTGATAAATAATGTGGTGCTGGCCACATTATGGTATAAGTTTGTCTTGTGGCCATTCAGCAAGGCAACCCAGAGTTGTTTATTCGCTCGTACGAATACGACTCGTTCATACAGTTCGAACGACCGTACTTACGCTCCCCCGAGAGGTCGTACAGGGCGTACGAACGGTTGTACGAACCGTCGTACGAGCCGATTCGGGGGTCTTAAGAGGAGGGAGTCAGTGAACTAAAGGGGCGGGCGGGTTGTGCATGTGAGGGTCTACCCCCCCAGTGTGAAAAAAACGCAAAAGAAAAAAAATTGTGCAAGGGGTTTGGGAGGGTGGGGAAGCGGGGGGCTTCAATTTTTTTTTTAAAGGTCCCACTCCCACCCACCCCGTCCCGCAAGTCCGCAAATGCAGGAAAATTATGTAGTCCCGATAGCGGGATTTTCAGCCTTTTTTGGCAATTTTGAGAGCATACAGACGGTGCAGCGGCCAGAGAGTGACATGTGGCAAAAAAGGAGAGTGTCGTTACGCCTCGTCCAAGGCCGTTGCATACGCACACTCACGCACCACATGCCCCGGTTGCCCGCTGCCCCGCTCCCAGATTATATATATCAAGATCCGGGATGCATGTTGCTGCAAGGGGTGCAACCTGGACAACTGCCAACTATGTGCATGCGTGGCCGATGCCTTTAACCGCCAGTACCTTTGAACTGCCCCTCCCGAACCAGTCCGGGGCCGTTGTCCAACGCTACGGGAGGGCAAGCCGAAAAAAAAACAGAGCTGTCATTGTCATTTCGGAAAAAAAAAAAAAAAAAAAAAGTTGAGGAGCGGGATTGGCATTGCAGCTGGCAGCGGTCCCTGGTTGGTAACCTAGCTACTATGGGTCTCGCTCTGCAACTGGCCAACGTGCAAAAAAATGAGAATGAATCTGCCGTTAGAACATGGAAAGATACACCCCATATTTTTGCCTTTTGTGAATGTCGTGAGGTCGGCCTTGCTCTACTACTCACGACATTCAGAAAAGGTAAGAATATGGTGGTGTATCTTTCTATGGTCCAATGAAAGATTCATTCTTATTTTTTTGCATATGGTGAGTAGTGGAGGGAGACCCATAAATCGTTAGTACGGCGTGATTGGAGGACAGATTGTCAGTGACAACGGGACACAATGTCATTTTTTTATTTTTTTTATTTTTTTTCGTTTCTGCAAAAAATGAACTTTCATTCCCGCGCGATACTTTTTTCTACAATATGCCTCTGTCTAAAGCGCACAACAACCAAAACGCAGTTTACATGCGTTCAGAACGTTGCCTTGTCCTTTTAGATATCGTGATTCCCCAAGGAGTCGCGATATCTTGGAGAATCACAATATTTTTTTTACTTTTTTTTTCAGCGAAAAAATACGTTTTTTGTGAGTTTCTATAAACAAAAGTCACGGTGGCCAGTTCCAGCCCTAAGAGGTAGAAAAAGAAGCAGGGAAAGGTACTGGCGGCTTAACACACTGGTCAAACTCTATCCATGCTTTGGCAATGTGGCATCTGAATGTTGTAGGTTCAAATCCTACTCCCACCAATCTTCCACTATCTACCCCCCCCCCCCCCCCACGTTGTGGCTGTTGTTGGTTGCACATGTGACCATCTGCAGTGCCACGTAGCAGCTTGCTGAAGATCTTGAAGACCCCCTTGTCTAAGGGGCTACATTGCAGTGAAATCTGTCTGGCTGATTGAAGATCTCAGCACACCGAGATGATGATGATGATTATTATTTTTTCTAATGCTGCAACGGCAGTTTGGCAACAGTGAAGACCTCCTCTAGCTAGCGAGCTACCCAACAGTGCAATCAGGTTGACTGATCAAGATCTCAATCAATCCTAGATTATTTTGCTCTTGGTCAACCAAGAGTTTGGTATCACCTCCCTTTCACTAACCTACTCTCCCACACCCCCTCTTTCTCTCTCTTTTCCACCATCTAATTATTTTTTCTAACTCTCCACTACTCTTCTCCCTTCTTTTCCGGGTTTTCCCTACTTCTCTCCTCCCCTTCCCACTATTCTCTCATACCCCTACCTCTTCACTAATATTCCACAATCTTTTTTTTCCGTCTCCTCCTTACTCACTCACTTTTTTCCACTAATCTATCCTTCTCTCCACCTTTCTCATTCCTCTCTCTCTCATTTTCTCCCTCTCCTCTTCCCCTACCCTCCCCCAACTACAACCCCATCATCTCCCCCACCTCCCACCTCAATCTTTTTCTCTTTACCACCTATTTCTCATTTTCTTCATCACTTTTTTCATTCCCCCCACCCAAACTTTGAATTTTTGGGTTTTTCTTATTTTGTCTATCTCTTTGATTTAAATTTCTTTTCTTTTCTACAAAATATTGAATTATCTCATTCCCTACTTCTTTTCTCATTTTTTTATTATTTTATTTTTTATTTTTATATATTATAAAATTTTGAATTTTTCTGCGGCACCTCTATATTTTGTTAGGACTTGGTCATTTCTGCTATCGACGCACACTTTGACCCCTTGGGAGTAACGAAGTGTTGCCGAAATTTTCTCTTCTTCCAGCACATTTTGACCTCTTGGGTGTAGCGAAGTGTTGACAATTTTTTTTCCATTTTACTTAGGCATTTTTTTTTACGACACACTTCGACCCCATGGGGGTATCGAAATGCTGCCAAAATTTTCGAAAATTTCAAAACTTAGTTTCTTCTTCACTCTTCTCCATCTCCTCGTTTATTTATTTGTTTTTCTGAAATTTTAATTTGCGGCATTGTAAAACTTAGTGTGCTTCTCTTAGTCTCCTCTTCCTCTTGGCACATTTTTTACCCCATGGGTGGTAGGGAAATGTTGCCGCAAATTCCAAAAAAATAAATATTATTTTTCTTTTCACATTTTGCCTAGGCTACCAGCCGGGCCGCCCGGGTCCCCGATGGCCAGCCCGTGCAAGGACCAGGGAAGGTCCCAACAAAAAAAAAAAAAAAAAAAAAAAAAAAAAAAATCCCAAAAAAAACTATGTTATGCAGAAAAATAAACTGAACAATTTTTGCCTCAGGGTCACATCGGAATTCTTCACCAAATTTAGAATGAAAAATAAAATTTAAAAATATTTATTTTATTTTTATTATTTTAATTTATTTTGGCCCGGTCGGGCAAGTGACCCCGGGCCACTCTGGTAGCCTAGCATTTTGCTTATTTTTTTCTTTTTTAAGTTTTTTTATTTTTATTAATTTTTATCTGGAAATTTTACTATTTATTTATTTTTCTTCTCCCCTCCCCTCCATGATTGTTATTTTACTTTCTTGATTAGGTTGCCGCTACTCCACCCTACCCCCCAAACTCCGATTAGGATTTTCTTAGGTTTTTTCTAGGGCCTAGGGTTCTCCTACCCCCCCTCCTTTTCCGCCTCCTCCTGTTGGACACTCTGAACCCGAACGGATCCTCTCCCCTTGACCGGCTTCGCGCCATCCTCTCACGCACGACCCGTTGGTCACGGAGCGCACCAACTCACGACTACCCACTCTACTTCCATGGTCCTCTCCCTCTCAATTGTGGGCCTCTTTCTCCACACACGAGGCCATCTCTTTCCCCACCTCCCGTCATGTCTACTCTCATCCATCCACCGCAGTTGGACTGGAGTTCATCCATGGAGATCGTTGTGGCGCCATCAATATATCAAGCGCCAATTCAGTTAACAACTCTCGATCAGGCCCCTATGGACCTTGAGATCGTCCTCGCGGCCCTCCTCGCACCAATGCAAGCGCGCCTCGATGCGCTTGGACCCATACAAATGCAAGTCAATACGCTCACCCTTTACATCAACCGCCTCAAGGGATCTCCTCATCGTTCCCCCCACCGCCTTCACACTCCATCCCCAACCGGCTCCAGACATGGAGACATAGTGGTTCCCCCTCCTCCACGGGTCAAGCCCAACACTCCCCCTCCACAGTGGTGACTGTCGTTGCCGCTTAGACCATATCGTCTGTTGCGGCACATCCATCGGGCCCTGCTGCCCCTACCGCTTTGGCCACTGTCGTAGGTGCCGCCGCCCAGATATTGTTATCTAGCCAGACAATTTCATCTACCCATCCCAGTGTTGCTGCCCAGCTTCCCACACCGGTCGCGACACTACGGTCCGGAGCCCTCCCTCCTTCGCTTATCCCCTCACTTCCACCTAAGGGCTCCCTACGATTTTTTACTGCTCCCCCAGCTACAACACCCTCTCTGACTCCTCCACCTCCGACCCTGTGCACCCAGCGAGTGGCTACCTTGCAGGCCACCATGACGCAGATACAGGCGGAGATGCTCACCTTGAGACAGCCTCACAGTTCACATGTTTCTCACCCTTCATCTTCCCTCACTACTTCTACTTCGGTTTTGCAGGCTCGTTTCCCTCAACCTGCTCCTTTGCCTCTACCCTCCTACCTTACCACTCCGTCACACGTTCCTGCGGTCGTTGCCTCCACCTCTGCTGGAACTTTTACCAATGGCTACGGCCCACAACCTGATCTCACTTTTACCCCTGCACCGGCCCCGGCTTTTGCCGCCTCTGTGCAGACCCCTCAACCTTCTTCACCTGGGCGTAGCACAGCGGTCCCCCCTTTGTGCGCCTGTCGGATATACCTAACTGCGATGGCACACTTCGTGTGTCGCATTGGTTGCAGGCAACCATGAGCGCACTGACAATGACAAATACTAGTCAGAAGTCGTGGTGCTCTCTGCTCGCAACCAAATTGCGAGACTGCGCTTTCACCTCGTGGAAGAGGTATTATACTGATCGTACTCACATAGGTGAGGCTCCCACTTTCACAGACTTCATCGCTTTCCTTCATGACCGCTATGGCGCTCAGAACGACGTGACCGACGCCTTAGATAGGGTCAGCCAAATGCAGTGGCCTGAGTCCTCTGCACCGACAGACCTAGAGCGTCACATTCGGGTGTTTCAAAACGCCCGCCTTATTTCTGATGAGTCACACCTATCAGAGGTTCTTCTGACCAACAGGTTTCTCGTCGGTCTGCCCCCTGATTATCGCATAGAGCTTTGGAGACAGACCTTCATGTCCACAGACCAGGCTGGGCGAGGTTGCTCGACAATATCAGAGGATGTGGAGTCGTTTCTCCGGCGCCCCGTCCTCTCCGCGCCACCTCCCAATCACGCGGCAGCACTTGAGGCCTTTAGTCTTTCTCCGGCCGCTTTCACCACTTAGCTCAGACTGGAGCGCCATTCTCTCGTCGCTACTGTTCTATCGAGTTCGGCGACGACTTTACGGCAGAGGTCGACCCTAGCCACGGGGACGTCCCCGAGGACCACAAGCTTCGGAATGTGATCTAGTACCACTTGGATCACGAGACTTTCGCGATGGATTGCCGCTTGCAGGCGGCAATGTCCGCCATGGGTCGTGCTTGCAGTAGGCTTGCACAAGTTGGCGCCTGCATGTTCGTTGTTCCTCAGATAGACCTCCCACAGGGTTTCGTCCCTCCTCGCGGAGGCCTATCCCCTTAGGAGCGCACCGTCCTTGAGGCCCGTCGAGGTTGCCTTCATTGCCGCCAAGATGGACACACCTCCTTACAGTATCCATACCATGCTGCCCTCGATCGGCACTATGCTGAAATTTCTTGTCAGCGTCGATGTCAGTCCCTCCTCGGCCCCGCCCGACCACTCCCAACCAGCTAGCCACGATGCACTGTACCGTTGAGGCCTCGCTCGTAGCCGGCTTCCCGACCATCGAATCCCAGTTTGCCCCTTTGGCTACCACAACAGAGGATCCTTAGGACACGACGGACGCAGTTTCTTTTGACCCGTCGTCTGTCGAAGTACCGTCTTCCCCACAACAGACCGCCACATCTAGTTCTTCTCCTTTGAGATTTTCGACGCATCGCGCCATTCGCATAACTCACTGTAGCAGTCAGCCGACGACTTGCGATGACGTTATGTCATCTCTCTTGGATTTGAGCATTCTTCAGGCTCGTTAGAAGTGACTCACGAGACAAATAAACGTCCCGCGTCTTCTTCTCGTACCGCTCTCTGACCTTGATCACACCCTCCTCATTATTCTCATTCGCCATCTACGAGGGTGTGCCGCACTTTATGAGACTTCGGGTCGCAGTGGGATTTTGTTCACCCTCACGTGATTGAGGAAACTCGTTTAGCTACCTCTGAGCCTCGCTCTCCTATCTCCGTTACCCTCAGAGATAACAAGAGCAAAGATTCTTCGATCACACAGTCCCTGACCTCCACTTTTCTCTCACCCTCCAGCCATTGGATAGTACCCTGGCGCCTCGACGCTACCATTTCTCCGCATTCTTCGACGTGTTGGAGACTGAGTACGACTTTATCCTTGACACTCCGTGGTCTCGCAAGTTCCGTGGCGCAGAGGCCGAATGGGCCACTGAGACACTCATTCTCAAAACGAAGTGTGGTCAGACCTATCGAGTCTCCTTCATTGGCACTACGGGCGACACCCTTACCTCCCCAGGACCCTCGTCCTTCCGGGTCCCACCCGAACATTGCCTTCACCACTTCTCGCCAATTTATTCACTTCATACATCAGGAGGACGCCACCTTGTACGTGGTGAATGTCATGGATCTTCTTCGCTATGATTCACTATGTCCAAAGCTTAATCCCCCTGACCCTTCCTCCATCTCGCGGCTCCCATCTCTACATCCACTCCTCAATCTGCGGATACCCCGTCGACATCGCAGGTTTTTCCGTCGTTTACTGGCAAGTCCACATATACGTCTCGTGCCGATACAGACACTAAGGAACTCGCGCGGTTCACGACCGACTTCGAACCTGCCGCTCATGACCTTATTCGAGAGTACCCCGACGTCTTTTCCCCGTATTTCTCATACAACGAGATTCCTCCGATGCGCAGTGTTGAACATTTTATCCTGCTCGTGCCAGACTATCGTGTCCAGCATTAGGCACCCCATAGACACTCGATTCTAGAGGCGACAGGACTCAAGCGTCCGCTTGAGGAGCTCCTTCGACTGGGTTTCATTAAACCGAGTAACTCCCCTTGGGGTGCACCCGTCCTCTTTGCTCGCAAAACGAAAAAACTCAACGCCTCTACATGATTACCGCAACCTTAACCGTTACATGATTAAGAATAATTATCCCATGCCTCGCACGGATGAGCGTTTTGACTGTCTGGCAGGCGACCGCTTCTTCACAAAGATCGATCTTCGTAGCAGTTATCACCTGATCCACGTTGTCGTTCAGGACCAGTCCGAGACCGATTTTTTGTCACGCTTCGGCCACTACGAGTTCAGGGTGATGTCATTCAGACTCACCAATGCACCCGCCACCTTCCAGATGGCGATGAACAATATCTTTAGGGACATTCTTGAATAATACTTTTTTTTGTACCTGGACGACATTTTGGTATACATTCGTACCTTAGAATACCATCTCAGACACCTCCGCGATGTCCTACGACACTTACGGAAGCATGGCTTCTATGCGAAGCTTAGTAAGTGTCACTTTGTCCAAGGCAAAGTGAATTTTTTAGGACACCATGTGTCTGATCAGGGTTTCCACATGGACGACGTGAAGATCACCGCTGTCACGGAGTGACCCATCCCCACATCCGTCAAGTAGCTTCGCGGTTTCCTATGGTAACTTCATCTGGGATACGCTAGGTATTCGTACGTCCTTACCTCCACCCTCCTTCGTAAGAACCCGCCATGGTTCTGGACACCTTTCTGTGATGATGTTTTTTGCACCCTCAAGAAGACGGTGACTTGTGCGTCGGTTATTCGCCTCCCCGGTTTTGATTGTTCCTTTATAGTTACCAACGACGCGTCAGATTTTGCAGTAGGAGTTGTACTTTCTCAACTGTTTTCTCACTTGTCTTGATTCCCTTTATCCCCATGTTCCCTAATTTCACCCCCCTCTTGCTGACAGTGCTTCTCGAATGACGCTTATCCTTCCATCACTTCCCTCCAGTGGCAGTCCTTTCGTCACTTACTCCCTGACCATCGTGGAGGATGAGATTGTCAAGGCTTGTGCTGGGGATTGCGATATCGTCTTCTACTTCCGTAAGCAACTGCCTACCGAGATAAACTACATTGTCGATGAATGTGAGGTTCTCACAGTAGTTTTTGCTACCCGTCACTGGTGTCATTATCTGCACGAGGCACCCTTCACGGTGCATATGGAAAACTCAGTTGTCAAGGTTTTTCTCACGAAGCTCAAACTTTACCATTGACAGACACGCTGGTGACGTGATTTATCTGAGTTCAGTTTCGCCACCCAGCCTATAAAGGGTGAAACGAACTGTGTCGCCGATGCCTTGTTTCACCGCCATTACCATAATCAAGAACCTATCCACCTTGCTGCCATCTCGATCACCACCGTTGATCACTCGGTGATCGATGCATATCGCACTCAATAACACCACTGTCCGGATTATTGCTACATCCACGCGATACTTCGGAGTGGCAAAATCGTTTCTTTATAAACTTTCATTTTGTCAAAATTGACATTTTTTATTTTTTGAATGAAATTGAAACTAAGTTTTTTGGCCGAAAACTCGTCGAAATTTGCTGCTCCTGAGGGTTCGACGTTCTTAAAACGTTGGACCCCCTGGATGTATGTAGACCGTGACTTAGCTTCATACCAGATACATCTAGTGGAAATCGCCTAATTCTATCTGATCTGAATCGAGGTCCAAATACATCCAGGGGGTCTAACGTTTTAAGAACGTCGGACCCTCAGTAGCAACAACTTTTGACGAGTTTTCGGCCAAAAAATTCGGTTTCAAGTTCATTCAAAAAATAAAAAATATCAATTTTGACGAAATTGCAGTTCTCACTCTATTGGTGAGAACGGTCTAGTGTACTAACATGGTAGATCTGATCAACTCGAGCTATGTATATACGTTCCCTATACTGGACAGCTCCGCGTCCCGGTCGTAATAGAGCTCCATGACCAGACAGTTGTCGGTCATATGCGCTTCAACAAGACGTTGACCCTTGTTTGCCGCCTATACGTCTGACCGAAGTCCAAGAACTTCGTCGAAACCCATGTCTAGGCCGTGCGAACCACCTTGAATTCCGTATTGGGTTACTTCAACCTCTACTTATACCTGATGGTCGTTGGCAGTCCATCTGAATAATTTTTGTTGGTTTCCCAGAGAGAAGGTAAACAACAATTATATTTTTCATGATACTTAATTTTACCATTCACCACTTCGGGACCGTTCGGAATTTCAAGAATGTCAGAACACTGCGAAGATAGATTGTTTTCAGAGTGTTCAAACCGTTTACCACTTCAGGATTGTTCGCGATTTTCAGCCTGCCGAAACAGATGGTTTTTAGGGTGTTTAGATCCTTCATCACTTCATGACCGTTCAAGATTCTTAGACTGCCTAAATAGTTACTAAGATAGATTGTTTTCAGGGTGTTTAGACCCTTCACCATTTCATGATTGTTTGCGATTTTCAGTCTACCTAAACAGGTTGTTTTCAGCATGTTTAGACCCTTCACCACTTCAGGACCGTTTGTTATTTTCAGACTATCTAAACAGTTGTCAAGATAGATTTTTTTCAGACCATTCAGACCCTTCACCACTGCAGGATTGTTCGGGATTTTCAGATTGCCTAAAAATGTTGTTTTCAGGGTGTTCAGACCCTCACCACTTCAGGACCATTTATGATTTTCATATTGTCTAAACAGTTGCCAATATAGGTTGTTCTCTGGGTGTTTAGATCCTTCATCACTTCAAGATGGTTTGGGATCTGCAGATTGTCAAAACAAGTTGCTTTTAGGGTGTTAAGACTCTTCACCACTTCAAGATTCTTTGGGATTTTCGGGTTGCCTAAGCATTTGTCAACATAGGTTGTTTTCAGGGTGTTTCAGACCCTTCACTACTTCAAGATCGTTCACGATTTTCAAGTTGCCTAAACAGATTGTTTTGAGAGTGTCCAGACCCTTCACCACTTCATGATTCTTTGAGATATTCAGATCGCCTAAATAGTTGTCAAGATAGGCAGTTTGAAAATCCCGAACCATTTTGAAGTTGTGAAGAGTCTGAACACTCCAAAAGCAACCTGTTTAGAAAGTCTGAAAATTTTGAACCATCCTAAAGTGGTGAAGGGTCTGACCACCTTGAAAGCAATATGTTTAGGCAGTCTGAAAATCCCGAACCATCCTGAAGTGGTGAAATGTTTGAACAACCTAGAATTTTCAGGGTGTTCAGACTCTTCACCACTTCAGGACGGTTTGGGGTTTTTAGGGTGTTCAGACCCTTCACCACTTTAGCATGGTTCGAGATTTTCAAACTTCCTAAACAGGTTACTTTCAGGGTGTTCAGACCGCTCATCACTTCAAGATCGTTCGGGATTTTCGGGTTGCCTAAACAATTGCCAAGATAGATTGTTCTCAGGGTGTTTCATACCCTTCACTACTTCGGGATCGTTCAGGAATTTCATGTTACCCAAACATATTGTTTACCGGGTGTCCATACCCTTCACCACTTCAGGATTGTTCGGGATTTTCAGATTGCCTAAACAGTTGCCGAGATAAGGAGTCTGAAAATCTTGAACCATCCTGAAATGGTGAGCGGTCTGAACACCCCGAAAGCAACTTATTTAGGCAGTCTAAAAATCCCGAACCATCCTGGAGTGGTGAAGGGTCTGGACACCCTAAAAGAAACCTGTTTAGACAGTCTGAAAATCCCGAATTCATGGCAAATAGAATGCGGGTGCATACTGCTCACCATGAAGAACATACCTCTCACTCCGAATTCGGGGCAAATAAACGACCGTAAATTTCTCACTTCAGAATTTTCATTACCGAATTTTCAGCTATCCGTCAACTGCTTGTGGTCCCTCATCCTCCCACTGAGCGCGGACATAATGCTATCTTAGTCGTCGTCGATCACTTCGTGAAGCGTGCACATTTTGTCTCATGCCGCTATCGCATTAGCGCTTGTGAGGTCGTCGACATCGTCTTTGACCGAGTCATGAGAGATCATGGTTTACCTCAGAACATCATCTCCCACCACGACGCGCGTTTTACCATCACATTCCGGCGACGCCTACATGAGGTGTACGGATCTCAGCTCCGCTTATCGTCGTCTTACCACCCTCAGACGGATGATCAGACCGAGGTCACCAATAAAACTCTCTGTAATATCCTCCGAAGGTTTATTAGGGATGATCAGCAGTGGCCTTACACTTAGCCCATGTGGAGATAACGTATAATTATGTTGTTACGTCGGCCACGGGGATGTCGTCATTCTATTACGACCTCGGCTACCACCCTCGTGTTCCCGCGAATTTCATACGACCGTCGCGGTTGCGCCCAAACACTCGTTGTCCTGCGCTTGGTGTTTGGATCGCCCACATGGGGATGATTATGAGACACACACACAAGAGTCTAGCCAACTCCTAGACTCACATGGCCGCACGAGCGAACCGATCACGAATGAATCATCCATTCCAAGTCGGTGACGTTGTGCGCACGCCACTTGCAGCTCGAAGCGGATACACTTCGCAAGTTCAGGTGTCGCTTCTTCGGTCCATACTCACCCTTCAGGTCGTAGGTTCTTATACTGTCGTTAGTCCGGTCAGCTTCCGTGTGAAGCTACCTGATTACCTTTGACAGACTCGTGTACACAATGTATACCACGTCTCCTTGTTGCGTCCTTATCATAGACCGTTTGAGCGCTTCGCAGGATGTCCTTATGAGCGCCCTCTACCGATCATGGTGGACAGTCACAAGGAGTTCATCGTTTCGAACATCGTATCTCGCGGAGTTACCAACGATACCCCTCCACGCATCGAGTACCTTGTGCGTTGGAAGGGTTATCATGATGAGGAGGCTACTTGGGAGCCCTTCGAGCATTTGGAGTACGCCCGGATGTTGGTGCATGCATATGATCGTGCTCGTCGTGCTGAGACATCTGCTCGTACTTAACCAATTGACCTTCTTCCTTCTCCTTCGACTGAGCAAAATTGTCATAGACGAGCCCGCTCCCTCTGAGGCTGTTCTTCAGCAGCATACAGATGCCTCCGCACGTCCACAACGCACTTATCGACGACCTCGGCGTCTCGACGACTGACAGTCTCATCACTTACCTATCTCCTACCACCGACTCACACATGTACTTCATTATCAGCTTCTTTAGAATGTCATCGTTTTGTGGCTCTGCTTTAACATCTACTGGACTCCTACTTCATCGACGTCATCGACCACCTTGCCGACTTCAACCATTTTCTCGACTTCAGCTACTTCATCGGCTTCAACTACTTTGAATGTGATTACTCCATGCCACCACCCTGCGTTGTGCATTCCCTTGTATGTGTCGCAAAATTGTTCTCACTTAGCTGGTTCTCCCTGAGTTGGGCTCTCCCTTTGTATCGCATAGGCATTGAGACCGTAGCGTTATCTTGGCTTCCCTGCTCCTAGATCTAGCTTACTCCCTAGTCGGTGAGTTGTGTGCATGTTTCCCTCACCCACTACCCTCATCACCCTAATATCGGTCATTGCATGCATTTAGTTAGGCATATCTTCACCCTATCTCGGACTCCCCTTTCATGGTCGACCCATCCCATCTTCGTGTGTGACTGCCCTTAGGAGTTTTTATTCTTAGGTTGCATTCACCCCCTCTGAGACCATCCTACTCTTAGTGGTTCAGCGACACTGTGACGACACTATCTTGTGACATATTGCTATTTTTTCCTTTCAACACTAAGGTAGTTGCCTGTAGGACTTTAGAGTTGTACCCTGCTACATTTCATTTCCTGCTGTTAACTAGGATGTGTATATCAGACATTTGATTTTGCTATAACATTATGTATCTTAGGCTGCATTGCATGGATTCCGCATCCTAGATTTCTCAACTTTATTGTTTGCAACTTTGCATAGTTTCGTTGCTTTTGCGAAAGTGTATTTATGACTCTTGCAATCCACTACAGGTCCGAGGATCGTGTAGCGTACCTCTAACTGCCCTGGCTCTATCCGGTTATTTTGCATATTCGGTCTGTGTGACCATGTCATGGTCTAACCCCACATGACATGTGCTCATCCAGACCAGTCCAATCCTACCTGGTACCACTGTCGGTGTCAGCATGAATACCTTTACAAAGGTATTCGAGCATCTTTTTGCACCTCACACAAGTGGCACCTGTGGCGGTACTTAAAGCAGCCAGTCACATAAGTGTTGTGAAGCCCACGACCAATTCTTTGTAGCAGGAATGGAGGGCACACACGAGATGGAACAAGAGAGTGTGTGGACGTGTGAGCTTAAGGCGCGGGTGGTTCGTGTACCATACGCTAGTAGTCGTGATTATAAGGTTTTTATTTTAATTGAAAACTTAGATTAAAAAATATATATATAAGTTGGTCGTTGTACACGAACGACCATAGGCAGGGCCGACCATCTGTGCGGAAAAGGTGCCGACTTTGGCGGTCAGCAGACCGACTGGTAGGCCAAGATGTGGCCTTGGGGTACTTTGGTGAGGCAACGAAGTGAGCAAAACCTGTTTATATGAGTTTCCGTTAATGTTAATACCACTCTTGGGCATACCACTATTGGTTACACTGTTGGATTTACGTACGGCAAGTTCAAGGATCAAGGCCAGCAAGAAGCGATGACAAGGTGGTGGAGTGGAATGCAGGACATTAAGGGGTTGAGGGTCTGACGGGGCTGTCCCCTTCAGTTTCGATGCCAACCACGACAACAGGTCTTACTAGTGGGACCAAAAGGGGTGTTAGCGGTCCCCTCTCTTCCCCGACCTCCACTTATCTTTCTTTTTTTTTTTTTTTTTTTTTTTTTTTTTTTTTTTTTTTTTTTTTTTTTTTTTTTTTTTTTTCCAGGACCGGTACCTGTGTTGGTACTGGGACCGATATTGGAACTAATGAACTTAGCTTAATTGGTACACCCATAAACTGTCGAAATGCAGGCCCTCGTGACCCGTCCGATCCAAACGAAAAACACTATCGAGCGGGGAGTTGGCTATGGCGGAACATTTGTTAAAAGATAACACGAATGTCATAGGATGACCTCAACGAGGACAAAAATCTCGCTTAGAGCAAATGAGCAAAAACTCATTTTATTCTGATTTTCAGTTCATATACAAGCAGTGGGACCATGGGCTGCGAGGTGAGGCGAAAGGTGGTCGTCAGTGGAAACAAGGAGGAAGAAGTCGATGACAAGGACAAGCACGACAAGGAGGGGCACATGTTAAAGGAACTTTTATTCGCCTGTTTCTTAGCGGAAACGAGTCCGCGAAAGCTCAACCCTGAGGTTTCGACCCTGGGCGAGGTGGAAGGTGAGGTAAGTATGGCTGTTGGGTTAGTAGGATAGGAGATAGTTGTGAGAGGAGGTGCGCGGAGTTACTGCGTGAATGGAGATGACAAATGTGCGAAATAATGATCTCGCTCGATTCTTGGTAGGATCGAGCGATACAAGGTGTTAGATAGGGGTTTTTCACACAAGTGACCACGAATCCGCGTACTAATTTGGACGAGAGTTAGTAAGGAAGGATGTAGAAAGAAAAGAGGATGTCTTAAGAAGACGAGAGGAGCGACAAGGAAGTAGGGGAAGGTCGATGTGCACGGTCATTTCGAAACCGGATGTTGGCGATCTAAAAAGTGGTGCATGGGGGTATTGGCACAGCACGAGTCGGTTGGCAATGTTAGGTTTTAAACTGGAGGTGTAATTGCAAATAGAAAGAGTTCCGCCATGGGAGCCAAAGAAACAAAAATAAAAATTAAAGTCACGTGCCTTTCTGCCTTCTAGCGGAAGATTCATTCTCATTTTGCACATTTGGAGAGTAGTGGATCGGTCGGGTGGTGCTCCTGGTGGTCGGCCTGATCATCGTTGTCTGGGCAGTCTTTTCTTTCGTCAATAACGTTGGCGATCGTTTTGAAGGCGATGATCATTGTGACCAGTCGTGGAGATTTTCTGCTTCAGGACGCGCCCCTCCCCTTCGTACCGTGATCTTATCTTACTCGCGGTTGAGGTTCTGTAAGTGATAGTGCAGTTAGTTGCTGCGTTGTTCATCGTATGATTCCATGGTGTGTACGTCCACTCCAGTCTCTGTACTGCGTGCTACGATGTGCACATGAACGTGGATCTAGACTAGATGCATTGACTTAGAAGGAAGGGAGGGTGTAGATGTGTAGCTAGGAGTTGGCGACGTATATTCCCATGTTCTAGCAGAAGATCCATTCTCACATTTCATAATCGGTAAATAGAGGGACGAGGAGAAAGATAAAAGGGGGGGAGAGATACCTGGGGTTGTCTGCAGTTTACATAAACATCATCAACCTTTACCTTGGTCTTCAACTTTTAAGTAATCCCAGTTGAATGTCGTAGTGGTAGGCTAGATAGGTAACTTGTAGTAATAGGATGGGCGTTGAGTGCTATATCAGGAGGAGAACGTTGTCTTCCTTGTTGATAACGACGGTGCGAGGTGGATCAGTCGAACTATGCTGACAACCTGTAGGAATCTGACTGGGAAGTGTGGTCGGATGCATTAAAGATAAACCTTGATCGTCCGTTGGTTGTGGGCGTCTTAGAAGTGGTCGTCACGCAAATCCGATTGATGGTCTTGTCAGGATCCGAGTGGGGAACTGACTATCATCTGTGCTCATTAATTTGATTGTTGACTGAGGCTCGATACTACTACCACACAACATTTCGTTATGTCTCATTTGACACTATGTTTTCTTTCTCTTCTTCTCGCTGTTTCATTACGCTAGTTGAGTTTGGTGACATCATTGTCGGTGGATCCACTTGCGTTCTCATAAGGTTTATTGATGTGTTGTCGATATTTCAAGGTAGAGCTGAAGTCCGCCGCTACTGCAGAGTAAAAGTTGTCGTGCTCCTTCTTCGTTGAGCCCTACTGCTAACTAGTTGTGTTGGGGTTCGTTGAGTTGTTGTCCGCTGAGCCAGTTAAACTTGCTCATCGCCAAAGATGATCTTCGATGTGGTTTGTGACTGTTGGTGTTGAATCCCGATGAGTGTGACTGTTGATGATTAAGCACAACGTCTGCTGTGTTTTGGATTGCTGAGTTTTGGGTTGTCGTGTTTCAAGTGTGTTTTGCTGAGTACTAAAGTTGCGTGGTTGTTGTGTTTTGTGTGTTACATCGCTGCACTTTTGATGTACAGTACCACAATCTACTATATGGTATTATATACTACTACGACAACATGCTGTTATAAACAGTTGTTGTACGAGTAGTCTCAGTTGGGAGTTTGCTAAATTTTGGCTGCATTTTGAGTAGAGCAAAGGGTGATGCTCTATTTGAAAGAACATTCATTTCGTCAAAACGAACATATTATATTTTTTGAACAAAATTAAAATTGAGTTCTTGGGCCGAAATCTAGTCCAAATTTTTGGCTCCTTAGATGTATTTGGAGCCCCTAGATGTATTTGGTCATAGCTTGAGACTACATACATCTAGGGGGTTCCGAGAACGTCGGACCCCCTAAATGTATTTGGTCATAGCTTGAGACTACATCCATCTAGGGGGTCCGACGTTCTAGGAACGCCGGACCCCCAAGAGCCAAAACTTTGGACCAGATTTCGGCAAAAAAACTCAATTTTAATTTCGTTCAAGAAATATAATATGTTCATTTTGATGAAATGGTTGTTAAAGCGGTTCTTCGAAGCTGCGTAGTAGCAACTTGGTCAGGGGGAGTGACATCGAAGCTTAAGGGAGCGGTCAGGCATCTGCGAGAGGGTCATTGTTGTCAAGAGAAAAACCGTTAGGGTGTTGTTATACAACTTTTGGTTGCGGATTGACTGACTTGCTACGCATTTTGACCACTATTGTGGGGCTCTCAGACATGCTGAGATTTCAATGCCCTCTCTTTGCAAGTTGAGTTTGTTTCATTTTTGTATCTCAAGAGTCTGAAACTCCTTACGTCTTTCTTATTATAAGTCTAGTCTGTGGTTACGAGAGGAAGGTGGCAGGCGGGATTGGAAATCCGTAGGACCGCATCAAGGGCATGTGGGAGGTCCGCCCACCGATTGCAGGAACTTTGTCGGAACTCAAGGGGAGTTATGGAGACAGGGAATTATCGTGTAATTTTCTTTGCCTTGTGTGAACCACTATACCCCTATTTTATTACATCTCTCTAATCTGATTGAAATGTATGCGTGCAACCTTATCTTTTATTGATTTTTTATGGAACTTAATCAGATTGAGTAAAAGAAAAGATTGTGTGAATCCTGCTTTGCATTGTTGCCTGAAGTCAGACAAACGGGAATGAATTAGGGGAAGGTGGAAGAAATGTGGTCCTGATTGAGAATGTGGGTCACAAAAAGGGCAGGCATGTTTCTAAGTTAAATGAACTGATCGTGATGAATTTTTTTTTACTTGTTTTTTTATGGGTCAGACACTGTTTCTAAGTTGAATGGTCTTATTGTTATGGTTGTGCTTTGGGGTGTGCATAGTTTGGTTTTGAGGCCAAACATTGTTTCTGAGTTGAATGACTTGACCTACTTGCTTTTTTTTTTAAGGTTTCTAAACGAACCCCGACATGTTTCTAAGTTGAATAACAAAGAAATCTCTTCTTTTCTTGAAGTTCTAAGAAGTAGGGTTGAGTATTGTTTCTAAGTTGAATTACTCAAACTCTTCTTGTATGTTCTTTTGAGCGGATTCAGGCTTAGACTAAGTATTGTTTCAAATTTGAATGACTTAGTCTTACAAGTCGGTCGGATAGGGTTTTAAACTTGAATCAAGGTGAATAATCTTACTAAAGCTTATCATTAAAGGAAGAGAGTATGAAATTAAAAATATAACAAAGATACTTAGGTAGGTTGAACATTGTTTCTAAGTTGAATGACTCAACGTTATGCCTTGTTGAACATATGAGGATAAAAAAAATACTTCAAATTTGAGCTATTAAATGGTCAGGGTTGGCACAACAGGGTTTCTAAGTTGAATGATTTGGTCATATCCAAATTAAAAAAAAAGTTTTATTGTGCCATGTGTTTTGTTTATAATTATGGCGAGACTTAACATTGTTTCTAAGTTGAATGATGTAGCCTATAAGACGTGAAGTAAATTATTGTATTAGGGTTTATCTAACTAAGAGATAATGAACTACTTATATATTAAAAATAACCTGGAATTTTGGTGAGAGTACTTACTCATTGTGGTATGGCTTTGCATATGAATTGAGTATAAGCTCTGCCTAATTTTAGTCATTGATTTGGTAGGTAGTCACTTTAAAGCTCGCCATGTGCTGGAGCGATAGAAGATGACTTTGATTTCACATATCTTCTGTGTTAAGAATTGGACTTGTACGATTTGAGATACCAACTCTCTAAAGTAGTTGCTGCCGAAAATTATACAAGATCTAAGAAGTTATGTAATTTTGCAGGCTTTGCATAATAAAATTGTCCAACTTATTTTTTAATTAGTATAAATTTGACACTGTGTCTTCTCTAAATGAGATGTTGTTCAAATTTTAACTAATTCAAGGAGTTTGGCATATCCTTCTATACAAAGTTATAGGTTTTTGTCTACTTCACATTTCTGAGTCAGTAGGGATATGAGAAGCTACCTGCTCTAAAGGAGATGTTATCCAAATTTTTACTAATTGAGGGCGTTAGATAAAATTTGTCTTTGAAAAAGTAAGAAAATTTTTATGACCCGAATCTAGATTAGTATAAATTTTTTTATAGTACTTTCCTATGGGAGGTGATGCCCAAATGTTTGCTAATCTGAGGAGTCAGATAAAATTATGACATTTTTGAGTTATAAGTTTTCTGGGATTCTCATGTTTTAAATCTTATATAAATTCTGCGAAAGCACTTTTCTTACGGGAAGTGCTTCCGAAATTTCATGAAATTTAAGGAAGTTAAAATATTTTAGGACTTTGAAAGTTTGACGATCTACCCTTGCTAAAGGAGATGCTGACAAAATTCTTGATATTTTTAAGACAAGTGTAAGAGATAAGGTAAGAAGGTAAGATTGTTCCATAGTCCCTTAAGCATAGCTTGGGTACTGACCTGTGTTGTATTGCATGACATTTTGTTTCAGATTGTTTCAAGGCTTGACTAGCTTCAGGCTGATCCTAGGAGGATCATCTTCTGTTATCTTTTATTAACAAGTCGGTTTTCGGCTTAACTCTAATTCATTCTCGCTAATTAACCTAAGGCCTTACCTCCTGTGGGTTGATTTTTTTTTTTTATCGGGAATTTTATTAAATGACCATTTAAAAGAGATTGGGTGCTCTTCTTCTGGAAGGTTGGACAAAGGTGGGGCCTTGTTTGACTAAGGCAAGAGGTGAGTACAAAAAATGGTTGAATTTTTATGCGATCATGTGCATATTTTAAAGGGAGTCACATTGTGATTGTGAGAGTGATCGCGCCGTGTCCAATGAACCCGTTATATTTATGTTTCTGAGTACTCGCGAGGTCTACTTTCACCATGCACGAGGATTGAGCAGACTTCTACCGAGAGAAAAGAAAGATTCACTTTTATTTTTGCTTTCTGGATTTTTATAGTTGGACGTTGAGGTCCGTGGCGACTTTCAAAGTCAAACCCCTTGACCTGTATCCAGACCTCTGACGATGGAGCCCCGTTCCCAGAGTTAGAGACGTTTGACCACCACTAAGGGTCGAAGCCGCCTACCCCTCCTCTCCGCAGTATGCAGAAGAGGGTAGGTCTCGCAATCACATATGCAATTGTCTAGCGTTAAGGAATTAATCCCTCAGGACGCGGGTCATCCGACACTTGAGCGCCGAAAACGACCCTAAAAATCTTTGAAAATCGTGTGGTCAGGGGTACCACATAGTTCACCATGATTGTGACAGCTTGCGTACTCATGCATGGCTGGTGGACATGGAAAAGTTTACGTTGCCGTGATATTTATTCAGAGTTTTGTGAGCGATGCCCGCCTAATTCCTTCGTCGAAAGTTATGAGTTGAATGTTAACAATGGACTAGGCGTGATTTACGTATGAAGCTTGATTTTGTCTTGTGAAGTGTGTCGCGTGGTTAGATTGGTCATCCTAGTCGACTGACGTAGGATCGCATTCGAGAAATCAGCATCTCGGGCGACGATTCGTCCACGGGTCTGATTCGGGCGTTAACCGGGCGTACCCCCTATGCTACAACGAACGAGAAATGTCGTCGGCTCAACCACCTCTGCGATCGCATATAAAAAGTTTTCGTACATGGTTTGATAGCTTGGCGGGGATACACCCACCTAAGGGATGGTGACAAGTCTTATGGGTGGAGGTAAGTTGTACCTCGTGGGACCCTATCCTGTCGTAGGGGTTCGCGAGAGGTATGGCTGACGCACTTGGCCGGAGCGGCAATGCTCTGCGACGAACTTATGCAAATCCTGCGTGACACAGTCGGGAGGCCCTTGCGGGACCAATGCGCTTGACATCGGTACCAGGCCAATCCAGTCCAGTCCATCCAGTCCAGTCAGTCAGCTAGGGGTATACCCCAACTGCAGTCTATTTCAGTATCCTTCTTCACTTGCACAGTTTGGAGTACGTGCGTGTTGAGTCTGTGTTGGAGTTGCGCTGGTCCTTCCAGCTCCATCCCCATCTCCCCCATCCTCATCCCTTCGTCTTGATCTTGATGGACCGCCATCCCGGCGGGTCTGTCACAGTCTGCCTTTGATTCGAACTTATAAGTCATTCGAAGTGTCACACTGTGTTCGGCAGCTTCACCTTGATAAGTTTACCCATCTTTTTTTCTTTTTTTTTTCAGTGCAGGAAGCTCCAGTCTATTGGTGGGGAGCTGCACCTGCTGGAAAACGGGTTCAGCGTCCCCTGGGATACATCTCTAACTCCTCCCCCGCCATTCCTCCAAGTTCTCCTCGTTTGCCATCTCCGACATCCTCTTGCCTGCCACTGTTCTCTCTCTCTCTCTCTCTCTCTCTCTCTCTCTCTCTCTCTCTC
>BFEA01000004.1:3670842-3692650 GCA_003427395.1 Chara braunii
GTGTGTGAGAGAGAGAGAGAGAGAGAGAGAGAGAGAGAGAGAGAGAGAGAGAGAGAGAGAGAGAGAGAGAGAGAGCACGGTGTGTTGAAGTGGGGTTATCTCTTCGCATCTTCTGTATATTTTTTATTATTGGTTTTCGACCATCTTCGCTTGCGGCACTCTCAAATTTTCTTTTCGTTGTTTGATGTAGTAATTATCTTTCTCTCCCCCATCTCTTCCTATTAAATGGAGAACTTATGACAATTTCTAAAATTGATTGATCGCTCGAACGATTTGCATGGAGGGTTATCGATCGCAGAGCCAAGGGATTATGAGGAGTATGGGATAAGCTTCCTGCTGATGTATGGAAAGGCGTATGTAATCCCGCCGTTTTTTTTTTCCGACCATGTTTCTGTGTATGCAACATCGATCGACTGAATGATTTTGCATTAAGCCTGTAGAAGTTATCTCCTCGAATAAACCCAGATCAGGATAGATGCATGCACAACTGGTAGGTTACAGATTGTATACATGCCTAGGTATGAGTTGGATCTTCCTCATGCATGATCCAAGCACGATTGATATCTGATGCGCGCGAATGTTACTCACTCTCTCTTTCCTTCTGCCCATCGAACATTTGTTTGAGTTGCACTGAGTATACGGGCATCGTTCCTTCGTAAGAGCAATAAGAGTAGATTAACGGTAGGCGTAATACTTATGTTGGAACACATCATGTGCACGCACGTATACGGATGACACCCGAACGGCAGTTAATGCCAGTTATCACGCATATGGGTGTCTGCATGATTCGTTCCTGACCCTATCACGCCTGGTACACCCGAATGAATGAGTTAAGTACTTTTTGCAAAATATGGACATTGGTGTTTTGTTGTGGATCACTAACCGTGCCTGCTTAAGGGACCTTGAGTACCGAGAATACTGAGAAAGTGAACAACTTTTCCGTCGATCGAACTTAAGGCTCCCGGCCTAACCTCGCCAGACTGAAAACGATCGATTATGTGCCTGGGATTTTGAGAGGGTCATCGGACGGAATTCCCGAATCCCGGATCACCCCGACACCCGTAGCCACCAGTACTACAACACATCGGGATTCGTCGCGATCGAAACCAATTCCCCTCCATTCTATCTCCTTCTCCTTTATCACAATCTAGCGGCCGTCCCTTGGGAGTCAATAGCCCCCTCCTGGCCCCGGAGGTACGGCTCTGAGTATCGAGAGTATTATACTTATTGAGCCGGGGGATTTGTCCGGCGAACACGGCTTGAAGCTGAGTGTCGAGAACATGGCCTCCGGTTGAGGCCATCCATGTCAGATTCCGAGATCTACAAAACCCGCCAACGACAACTGTTTACACAGAGAGACACCCAATGTGTTCCCTCCGTACATCGAGTACGAACCCGCCCTGGACGATGGGGCAGGCAAAACTAGCCGCTCGACTCTGAAGTGTGAAACTGAAGATCTGGTCCTACGCTAGACCACTTGCATCCCTGTCCTTGAAATTTGGCACTGGAGATCTCAGTTCTGGCTTGGGACTCCACCCCTACTTTCCTAAAATCCTTGGCACACCCCTACTACGCACTTCCAGGCCCCCTCCCACTTTGAAAACAAAAAGTCCCGCTGGGCGTGAGGTTAGTATGAGAGCCGACATGTATCAAGATCAAGGACTGACAAGTGATCCGGCTCCATATCTCGACCGATCTGGTGAGCCCCAGGCGAGGACGGTCTAGACAAAGAAACACGTTAAAGCGCGAATCCGTAGTCACCCGAAACCGACCCACCCACTGCCCCGCCTGATTTGTATCTTTTCAACCTTGCACATCATCTAGCCGGAGCATGGCTTGCCACGCTTCGATCACAACAACATGACAATGATGAAGCCAGTATAAACATCCCCGCCTGTCTAGGAGGAGATGCGCACCATTGGTTCAGTACCTACGTCTTGATCGATCTCCCGACCTTCGAAAGGGAACAGACTTTATTTATGATTAAGGACCGAGTACAAAAACCTCTCTAGTTCATCGTTGAATACCAAAGCCGGTTCTACAGACTGTTCATAAAGTCCGAACGAGAAGAGAATATAGAGACCTGTTTATCAACGGGCTTAGGAGCCGCGCGATGCGCGCCAAGCTGCGAAAACAATTCTCCCCCATTGATCACACCACACAACAAATCATGGACATTGCAGAAGAAATAAAACGGAAGTTCGCCACTAGCCTCCTTGAAGAGGAAGACCACGCTAAAGACGAAGACTCTACTGAACTAGCCTGGGCGCGAGCGGAATTAGATGCACTCCAGGACAAGTTCAAAAACATGGGGGTTGTATCAGGCCCTGTCACCGACCTAGAGCGGGTAGTGACTAAGAGACCTCTTTTCGATCTAACCACAAGACCATCGGTGGTGAAAGTTGCTGCACCCCCCACGAGCACAGTACGAAAGGCATACGATTCCAGCGCAGTGTTAGAACTAACAAGAACTTTGAAGAACATTAATTTGAAAGATAATACAATGTCGGTATCGAAACGTTGATGAGATCGATGCGTCCCGGTCGGAGGCCAGCCTGTACAAGCGGCAAGGGGACCCACCATATCACCCGTCGCCAGGACAAACGAATGCCATACGTGTCATCAACCCGGACATATAGGAGGGGATTACCCCCACATAGCTCCACAGACTTGGGTAGGAGCCACCCCCGTGGCAGCTGCCCCTGTAGCGAATGGACCAGGGAGAGTCGGAACGATGGTGGAAGAAACGGAGGGGGTGATGGTCGGGGCAACGGTTATGGAGGAAGCAGCAAAACTCATCCCCCTCGATCAATATCTCACGTTGGACTATCCCGGGTTAGGCATGATAGGAGCAGTTCAACCGGCTGATGATGAGCGAGAAGTTTCGGAATGGAAACCCTCGCCCCAAGAAATGAAATCCGGAGAATCAGATTTTTCACTAGACAGATCAACGCACTTAATATAGTTCGAGCCCTAGATTACTGTATACCCTTACCGATCGGGCACCTTCTGTCCATATACGAACAAGCTAACAACAAAATGCTACAACACTGCAAGGCTAATCGAAAATAATTCGCCCTCGCAAAGCTTGCCGCCATCAAGGGAAAGGCGTCCGACAAAAGACAGAAACTTGATAAAGCAAGGACCTCAGAGTCCGTATGCGTAGATTGGTCCAGAAAGACGATCACTTTTTGTGCATCAAGCCCATCCCGTAGATATCAGCCGAATGTGATATAGAGGTATGAGGAATACCGTACAACGCCATCCTTGACTCAGGGCAGCCGTATTGGCAATATCACTCAGGTTAGTTGAGCAAGTTGGAAGAAAAAAATATTTAATCCTCATCCCAGAGGGAGACCACCTCGTCTCCGCAGACGAAGGGAAAATTAGGGTTGCTGGTCTGAGCTTGGTCGAATGTCAAACGTCGCTTTTCGAATAGGAAAAGTGCATGCTCTCGGTGAGGCGATTGTACTAAATGTGACGTCATACAATCTGCTCATTGGTCTGCCTTCCCTCAACTCGCTACAAGCAAATATGGATTTCGAACGACGAATGGTGGTCCTCAAGAATACAAGAGGAAAGTCGCATATCGTCCCTGTCGAGCACATCGGTCTCGTACGGGGACCCTCCTGACCACGTCACGCAGGATTTGTGGCTGGACTTTATCATTTTATCGTGGTGCAATGGAGCTTCCGTCGCCTCTCCGGCCGAGTGCGCCAACCATACCTCTCGCGAACCCCTACGATGGGATAGGACCATGCGAGGTACAACTTACCTCCACCTGCGGGAGTTGTCACCATCCCTTAGGTGGGCATGTTTCCCCTCGAGCCACCGAACCACATGCGAAAGTTAATGAGTTGCAAACGCAGAGGTGCCCCAACCGAGGGCGTTTCTCGTACGTTATAGCATAGGGGGTAGCGTGGTCCAACGCCTCTATCGGACCCTTAGGCGAACCGACGCACTGGGGGCTGAAGTCCCAAGCGTGACTCGACGTCGGTCAACTAGGACGCATCCAACTTACCACACGTTACATCACGCTAAAAACATAAAATCAAATTACACACACAAATAAAACACTCCTAGTCCCCTTAGTGTCGAACCCATAACCTTCTGATACGAAAATCGATTAGGCGTCGAACGTGAGTCTTAAGATAAAACCGTGCGGACGCAAGACTTTCTCATATCGACTAGCCATGCATGCATATGCAAGCAGTCGCAACGATGACGTACTAAGTAGTACCCATAATAATGTGACCCTCGATGGTCTCGAGGGTCGCGTTCGACACTCAAGTGTCGGCTGACACGCGCCTTGAGGGGTTAATCTTTCAACGTTAGACAACCGTCAAGGCGGTTGAGAACCACACCCTTTTCTGCACCCTGCGGAGAGTGTGTGGTACATAGGTTCTTGCCTGTTGTGGAAGTCGGGTTTTATTTCCTGGAGCCGAGTTCCATCATCCAGAGTCTGGAGAGAAGTCAAGGGGTTTGATTTTGACGTCTGCCACAAACTCCAACGTCCAACTATAATAATTGTAAGAAGCAAGGGGGTAAAAGAAAAATCTTCATTTTCTCTCAACACATAATTCGTTTAACCCTTACGCACGATCACAGTAGGCCGCGCGGACACTTGATACAGATATATAAATACAAGACGATCACTTCTCATAATCACAGTGAGTCTCCCTTCAACCATACATATGAAATCGCAGACAATCAAATCCAGAGTCTGAACCACAAACATACCTGCAATCACACCAAAGATTCAACCAAAAATCCATACACTACACGGGGTCAACTTCAACCACTCTCTATGTTCATACCCCTCGCTTTAGCCATACAAACCCCATCTTTGTCTAACCTTCCATAATAAAATTCCCAGTACCTTTTTTAAATGGACATTCGATAAAGTCCGGGTGAAAACCCAACGAAACAATTCAAACCACAAGAGCTAAAACCTTTAGGTTGAGTAGCAAGAGTGAATTAAAGTTGAGTCGTAAACCGACGAATTGACAACCGACCTGTTATCAATGATAACAGAAGATAATCCTCGTGAGATCCAGTTGAACCTAGTCCAATCCTTAATCGATTTGATCAAAAAATTACATGTAACAGAAGACAAGTCAATCCCCAAGATTAATACTTATAAGTGCATGGAGAACAAACCTCCATATCACACTTTAGTGAAATCCAATCCATAACTAAATATGAATTTACCTCTTGGCAAGTGCCCAAGCAAAGGTCAACCTCTGGCGGCGCTACCTCTATGCATGGTTGATCGCCAAAATTTTCCCTATCAAAATATATCTAACTCCTTTCAACTAAGAAAATTTCGGCAGCGCTTCAAATTTCCGTAGGAAAAGTGTCTTTTCATAATTTATACTCGTTCGCATATGAAAACTAAAATGATATTCAACTCTAGAAAGTCAAATTTTGTTTAACTCTCTGAATTAGGAAAAATTCGGCAACATCTCCTTTAGAGAAATAGACTTCCAAAATTTATACTAAATCAGATATGAACTCAAAGAAAGATTTGACTTCTTGCCAAGACAAAATTTAACTAACTCCTTAGATTTGTAGAAATTTCGGCAGCGCTTTTCGTAGAGAAAATAGTTTTTCAAAATTTATATAAAGTTAAATACAGATTTGAAATGATTCTGACATCACAAAGTCAAATTTTGTCTAACTCACCGAATTAGTAAACATTCGGGCAGTACTTCTCTTAGAAAAGATGGTTTTCCATATTTCTACTAAGCCAGACATAAACTTTAGATAAATGTTGAACTTTGAAAAACTAAAATTTAACTAACTCATTGGTTTTGGTTTTGTAGAAATTTCGACGGCGGTTCTCGTAGGAAAAGTAACTTTCTAAAGTTATAGAAAATCAAGTCAAGTAAAAGATCTCAGAAAATGCGAGAATTGACCTAAATAAGAAACTGAGAAAATGCAGAAATTGAACTAACTCATATGACTCTGGCACGTGGCAAGCAACTAAAGCGACTACCTATCAAACTGAAACTCAAACTAAGTAAAACTCTCATTCGGCCACATGCAAGTCCATACCACAACTGTAAATACTCTCACCAGCCCCTAGGTTAAACCTTATCAACAGTAATTCATAGTCTTTCAATAATTTATCATTTATACCCAACTTACATAAGACATAAAGCAAAACCATTAAACCTAGGAACAAAGTCTAGCTCAACCATTGAATATACACAAACACATGACACTACTACTTGTCTCTTCTTTGAGCATATGACTAAGCGAAACAAGCATAGTCGCCCTAAACTATCTAAGTAACCAAGTTATAATACTTTTTTGCTCTTAGTCTTTTAAGGCAGCATAAGACTGAACAATTTGACTTAGAAACGAAGTTCAACCTGCTCCTTTTTACCACCAATTTATATTTTTAATTAATATATTTTTCTTTTTCATGATAAGTTATAGTCAGACCATTCAACTTAGAAACAAAGTCTGACTAGCTTGTTCGTAGATAAAATAATAATAAAGTATAAATAAGTTTATCATTTTGTTCCAACATGTGTGTGACTCCAGATCAGACCATTCAACTTAGAAACGAAGTTTGATCCTTTGTCTGATTCCCTTATAATAAAGCAAAAAGAAGTTTGAGTCATCCAACTAAGAAACAAAGCTCAAACTCCCCTCTTTATAAACAATAAAGAAACATCGTAAACCCTAAAATAAACCAAGACGAAGAAACCATTCAACTTAGAAACAAAGCTTGGTTCCTGAAAAGACAATCGTAGACAGTCCACGCAAATCAGAGCAACGAGACCATCTAACTTAGGAACAACGTATCGTCCTCGAGACAATTAAAAAAACTAAACATAGCACTGGGTCATTCAACTTAGAAACTAAGCCCAACCTTTGGTTGACCCGGTCAGTCGCAAGCAAAACCACCTGTCTCTCGCCTTCCCCAAATTCACAACCCCTTTTTCAATCTGAATTCAGACAAGCAACAAAAATGAAATTGAAAATGGGCATTCATTCCTTTACTTAGCTCAGATTTATGTCCAGAAAATCAAACATAAACTCAATATGGGATGCATGAAGTATACTCAGTCAAACCATAGAAAGATGTATAGGTAAGGGTTTTATCTGGGTTTATAGAAGGGGATGATGATTACCACTCAGTTCCCTGCCCCCAGAACATCGCCTAGGTCCAAGCAGAGCTCCCACAATCTGTGAGGCAATCCTCCCACAGAGGCCTTGGCACGGATTACGAGTTGCAATCTCGCCCACCGCCTTCCTTTAAGGAGTCAGAACCAATAGACTAGACTTAGAATAAGAAGGGCAGAAGGAGGAAAATTTTGTCACTCAGACCTTAGAATGGTGCACTCATACTCGTGTGAGAGCCTTCAAATATTCCATGCGTCTTAGGGTCCCGCAATGATGGCCAAATAAGCAGTAATCCCGCTAAACTAAAGTCAGAACGCTAAATGCTGACCTCCTGGTGGTCCTCGCAATCGCAACAAACACCCCTTTCAAAGAAACTCGGCCACTCTACAGTCACTGACTTCCACTCCGGATAAAACAACAGTTGCGTAGTCCAGAAAGCCTGCATTCAAACACCACCCTTGTATTCTACTTAACGTAGAGGTGTTAGACGTAGCAACTTCAATAGACTCAGCAACCCCACCAGTTGTTCACGGTAGCGAAGTACCAAAATACAGTAAATCACAATGTCACGATTGCTTTGCAGCAGACCATAAACAACACAGTGGTCTACTGCGCATACACAGACTGTGGGCGGAAACCAATAACAACCCCTTCCTGATCCTCGTTGTTGTGTGAACACGCAACAACATCACCAGTCGTCGACTGCAGTAGCCCAACTGAAATCCATCTTAGTTGCAGCTCCTAGACCGGACAGTTGCAGCAACATCTGTAGCGGAATAATTCCATAACTACAGCTTCCTCTCGTGAAACCCAAAGAGTTATTGGTTCTTCAGTCTGACCTGGTGAGTTTCAGATCGGCCCTGCACCAAACAGGCAATGCCCTTCTGCCTCACTCTGCTGGCTCCACTTCTCCTTTTTCAAACTCGCTCCCCCAATCTATCGTATCTCGATGTTACTGAATCTGACCGCAACCCCGACCCGATGCGGGTAACTCAAAGTAGCCAGGATCCGCCCTTTATCTAATAAGAAGAACCCTACCAGAAGCCGGAGTATACTGCACCTATGTGACACCCTCGGCCTAGACTGCGGGCAATTCGGCCGCCTCGACCAAAAAAGTCGGCCGGCCTATTTTTTTAGTATATTTTTATACCCCTAAAAATACGTAATATATATATATATATACAGGGTTACCTGACCGAACGCTCGGGGCCCCCCGGGCTGGCCCCCGAACGTTCGAGCGTTCGGGGTCCTGTTCGGGGGCCGAACACCTGCAGGTTCGGCCCCCGCCAAAAACATTTTTGGGGCCAAAATGTTTGTTTTTTTTTTTTAAGTTTTTTTTATGAGTTCTCTATGATGTAACCTACACGCCTATAAATTTTGAATCTATTTTGCTAAGCCAAAAAAACACTAAAAATCGTCAAAGATGGGGGCGTCAAAACGTGCTCGCCCACTCACTATTTTGTTTTTTTTTTCAGTTTTAACTTTTTGTTTTCCCTTTATTTCGGGGCCTACAAAAAAATATTATTTTTTTAAAACAATTTAACGAGTTATTGATTATGTAAACTACATATCTGTAAATTTTCAGGGCATTTTTCAATGCCAAAACATAATTAAAAATCGGCAAAGATGGCGGTGTCGAAAAGGTGCTGGCACACTCACTCATTTTAATTCTCTTTTTATTTTTTCTTATTTTTATCATAGTGTTTATTTTCTGTATTTGATTTTTAATTCAAATTTGGTAACGAATTTGGATGTAGTGCCCAGGAAAATGTTGTTTAGTTTATTGTTCTCCATAACATATTTTGTTTTCGGAATTTTTTGAAAACGTTGTTTTGTTTTTTGTTTTTTTTTGTCTGCGTTCGGCCCGAACGGCCAAACGCCTTCCGAAGGGGTCCCATACGTTCGGGCGTTCGGGTTCGGGCGTTCGGCCTGTCCCGAATGCCGGCAACCCTGTATATATATATATATATATATATATATATATATATATATATATATATATATATACTTCTGTAATACTTACAACAATTCTGCGTTCGGCCCAAGCGGCCGAACGCCTTCCGAAGGGGTCCCATACGTTTGGGCGTTCGGGTTCGGGCGTTCGGGTTCGGGCGTTCGGCCCGTCCCGAATGTCGGCAACCCTATATATATATATATATATATATATTTGACGATATATATATAATATATATATATATAGGCTTCCTAAGCCGCCCGACCGGGCAGGCACGGTTGTGCACCAGTACAGACTGCACGGGCGGGCAACTGCACGGGTCACCCGTGCGAGCTATTTTTTATTAAAAAAAAAAAAAAAAAGGTGATAGGGGTCTGTTGCGCATGCAGAGATGTGCCCGAATCCGCCTTTTCCACACATGTTCGCAACATTGCTACGTGGAGATTGAAGATGGAGAGAGGAGGGTAGAAGATGGCGGGCAAGAGGCTTGAGGTGGTGAAAGGGAGGGGGAGGTTGCAGGCGGGGAGGTGGGAGATGGCCGGATTGAGGTAGGAGGTGGCGGGAGTTAAGTGAGAGATGGCAAAATGGAGGGAGGGGGGAGATGGCAGAAGGGAGGTGGGAGAAGGAAAGGGAAGTGGGAAATAGTGGGAGGGGAGGTAGGAGGTGGCGGGAAGGAGGCGGAGGATTGGCGAGAGGGAGGAGGACGATGGTGGGAGGGATGTGGGAGATAGCGGGAGGGGTAATGGGGGGTAGCAAGAGGGGTAGTGGGAGGTGGCGGGAGATGGTGGAAGAGTAGGAACGGAGTGGCAGGAGGGAGGTGGATGATGGCGGAAGAGAACGAACGAAGTGGCGGAAGAGAAGTGAAGGGCGACGAGCACACGGAGAAGTTGAACGAAGAAGAAGAAGAAGAAGAAGAAGAAGAAGAAGAAGAAGAAGAAGAAGAAGAAGAAGACGAAGAAGGAGGATAAGGAGGAGGAGTAGCCTTACCCCCACATTCGTCCTCCCTTACTTCTTGTAATACTCTCCCTCTAGCCCATGAAACCCTCCTTTCTCCCCCCCACTGCATTCCTCCTCTCCAACGTCCATGATATGAGATATTCGGTAACGCCTGGACACCACTAGTCTGCTCCCTCCCTGCCCCACGATCCCTCTCCCGCCTCATCATCCTGGTGTCCTCTCACCCCGTACTCTTATCCACGCGTCATGTCGTCATAGCACCTGTCGCTCTTCGTTTCCCAATCTCACCAAGGAGCCTGCCGTCGCATCAGTCCGTCGGGCGGCCCGACGAATTGCCTTCCTCCCTCAGGAAACCCCATATCTCTCTACAAGGCCTCACACTCCTGCCATTTGCAGGTTATAGGGCAATGCCCTAGCTCCGACCAACGTCGTTCTGCCATCGGCAAACCAAGGCCACAAAACAAAGCAACTCTGTAGATATCAGTCCATGTTCGACCATCTCTTAAATCCTATATCCCAAAATTCCCAAATGAGGAAGAAGGCCAGATGCTGCCAAAAATTTCAGAACACCAGAAAGCTTAATATAACATGATTAAGAACTATGAGATTCTTTTTTTTTTTTTTAGCAAACCTAGTCATCCCCTATACAAAACACACAACCCCAGAGACAATACTTTCCTGACCAATGCCAGTCACAACTGATGTGATCTTGCCACCAAGACTATACCCGGCCCTTTAAGTTGTCAAGGCTGACCCCCCCGAGTTCGCCACTGGATTGCCTTCCTCCCTCGATTACTCCCTAGATCTCACTTCCAGGCCTCACACTCCTGCTACCAACAGGTCACAGGGCTAACGCCCCAGCACCGGCCAGCGTCGTTCTAGCATCGGCAAACCAAGAGCCCGAAACACATTGGCTTTGCAAGCAGTCTGTCCGGATTCTACCATCTCTAAAACCATGTATTGTATATAAAGGGAAAACCAGATATCGCCTAGGATTACAGAAAAACAGGTAAGCTTGATATAGCATAATTAGTGTTTACACCTAAGATTAGTCTCCTCCCTCCCCTCCTTTCCATCCTGTCCCAACGCTGCCCCCGGCGAAACGGATTACCCAGATTGCAGGCAACCCATCACCGCCCCAACTTGGGACAGTCCCACCTTCTCCACCCTTATCCCACAAAGGCATGCGGTTCCCTCCCAAAGTATGCCTCTGCCCACCTTTTACCCTGTTCATGTGGAAAAAACCCTATGTTCCCATTCTACCGTTTCTCCATATCGAGCAAGGTCTCAAGCCCATTCCTGTCAATCAACCAAAATATGTCCATAGCGAGCAAGGCATCATGTGTCGAACACACCAGAAGTCGGAACCCTAATTCTGATGTGATCTGTGTTCATGTGGGGAGAACCCCATGCACCCATTCTACCGTTTCTCCATATCGAGGAGGTCCTCAAGCCCAATCCTATCAATCAACCAAGGGTCGAAACCCAAGTACATATGTATTGTGTGAAAGCTGAAAATCGGGTCCAGCATCCCTATACAACAGTGTATGAAGCCAATCAGTATATATGCATAACTCACCTGCATCACGGAGAGGAGCGGAGACAATAACTACTTCCCTACGCAAGGGAAGAAAAACTCACCCCACCCCAATCAAGGAATCAACCTAAAAAAAGTAAAACGTACAATCAAAATGTAATCAACAAACCCCTCATGAGGCCACGTGAGAAAAAGTTGAGGGTATGAGAGTTGAGAACCAATCATCCTTGATCAACGAGGGGGAGATCATCTATCCTACTCCCACCCGGTGCCAAAAAAGAAAAAACGAATCATCTTAAAACGCCCGTCTCGCCTGTTTTGCCCAGTCGCTGCTCGCGGTCGTTGCTGAAGTTGTTGTCGTTGTTATTGTTGTTGTTGTTGTTGTTGTTGTTGTTGTTGTTGTTGTTGTTGTTATCGCCGTCCACCCTCGCACCCTGCTTGTCGATCTCGCCGAATCTCTGCATCCCCTCCACCACAACCACCTCCTCTGTCTTACACTCGTGCTCCTCCTTCCACTCATCCGCCCGGTCTCCATCACCCCGCTGCAAATGGGTGTCCCCGTTGTTGTTGCTGTCATCATCCGCCACGCCCATCTCACCGACTGCCATTATCTGCTCGTCATCGTTTTTGATGTTGTTGTTAGTGTTGATGTTGTTGTTGTTGTCATTATTGTTATTGTTGTTGTAATTGTTGTTGCCGTCTGCCATGAGCCCTTGCTCCACCTCCCACATACTTGCCTGGCTTCCAACACTCTGCTGCAAATGAGTGACACTGTCGACGTTGGCACTCTCAGTGCCTCCCTGAACAGAGAGCGCCATCAGGTTCTCGTACCATCCTCCAACCCCCCGCTCATGTTCATCCCTGCAGCCGTCGTCATGATTGTTGTTGTAGTTGTTGTTGTTGTTGTTGTTGTTGTTGTTATTGTTGTTGTTGTCGTCAACCTTTCCACTATTCACACCGATCTCTCTCGTTCCCTGTCTCTTCTCCACCACAACCACCGCCTCTGCCACGCGCCCTTGCTCCACCTCCCACTCACCCGCCCGGTCTCCATCACCCAGGTGCAAATGAGTGGCACCGTCGACGTCGACACTCTCACAGTCTCTCAGAGTTGCCCTGGATAGAGAGCACCAACAAATTCTCGTACCATCCTCCAACCCCCCCCTCATATTCATCCCTGTCCCACACATCCTTTCCACGGTCCATCTCCCCATCTACTTCCCAGTTCACACAACCTACAAAAATTTGAGCGTAGTAGCCAACCATGTCTTCGTCATCATACCCACCATCCTGAGAACACGGAACGTCGTCTTCCATGTAGAAAGGAATATCTCCATACTACAACTCCCCCACCAACTCCATCGTGTTTCCGAAGAGCTGCGCTGCCATGTTTATCGTCGTCTCATTCTCTGCTGGCGGTACCCCTGTCCACGCGTCATGGACAACCACATCACCAACCGCAGATGCCGCGTGGCCAATCAAGGAGCCACGCACGTATGTTGGACGCGTGCAAAGGCCCAACATCCGAGGAGCATTCCCCCTCAGGTCCTAGTCGAGCCTGGGGAACCGGACCTCGTCAGTCCGCCAGGCGACGGGGCGCTAGCGCTAGTGCAAACTCCTTTACCCTAATTCAAATTCGGACCCGGTTCATTTCTAACCCTGGGCCCCTCACTCAATAGGGTTCAGCCTTTACTTGAGACAATAAAAAGCTCCCCACGAATAGACCGGAGCTCTGTTTGAAAAAAACAAGAGAAAAAGAAAGAAAGAACAAAAGGGATCGTAACCTGAGTATCTGTTGAGGCCTGGATTCATGTGCGCATCGCAAGTTAGCAGGGCGCCGAGTAGACGCACTTGGCGGTAGCCGCTTGTGCTCTACTGGGTCTTCTTCGGCCAATCGGTGATGGAATCTCGTCCCAAAGATCACACTCCGTGTTGGTTTCATTTGTTTTTCTATGGTTAATGGGGAGTTGTGCAACATGTATTTGCCATTTGGTGGTTGCTTGCGGACATAACATGGGTAATCTTTGGCAAAACGAAGTCTTAGAGTGAAGTTTTAAGACCGTGATAATGAAACACTTTGATGTGGGGCTTACATAACTGCAAACTCGCAACCAGTCTGATGCACATAGGTTAGGGCCGCGATGGAGCACCGTTCAAATGTAATGTTATAGTGTTGCTCAAGCGCCTTAAACAGCAATTTCGTGAAAACGGACATTTTATATTTTTTGAATGAAATTGAAACCGACTGCTTGCTTTTGCCCAAACAATATCATTTTTTTGGCTCATGAGAGTCTGGCGTTCTGAAAATGCCGTACCCCCTGGATGTACCTAAACTTCCTCCACGTGCAGATAATGGGTCAATTGTTTCACTAGGGCGAAAAAGAGTCTTATGTACTGATGGTTTTGATGAAGATTTTGTGAAACTTGATACATGCAGGGGATATAATATTTCCAGAATGTCGGATCCTCAGGAGAAAAAAAATGAGAGTTTTTGTGGCAATCTTGTATTTTACTATTTTCTATACTTTTCACAGACTCTGTAGTTCCTTATATTGGTTTTATCTCCCTTTATGTGTAAAAGGTTGAGAATCCCCTGCCCAACTAATTCTCCCATTTGCCCTGACACATAAATTGAATCAACAAATTTTATTAGGTCTGATGAGAAGGCTGACCACATGACTTCCCAAAATTCTTTCGGATATCCATCAATGTAAGGGGTTTTATCCTCCTCCATCTGTAATAATGTTGTCCATAGTTCCTCCAAGGATAATGGCCTCTCTAACTGGTCTCTTTGTTCATGAGTCAATGTTTGATTTAATTGCAAGAAACCTCTTCATGGCTACCTCATCTTCTTGAATATGTTCCATATTTTTCGTTGATGTGAATTTTTTTTTGTAAACATCATAAGCAATTTTAAGGCTTCCCGATGAGGATAATGAGATAGAGAGAACAAATGCTCTAGTAGGGTCATGAAACCCTTCAATAGTGGTGTGACTAGATCTAGTACGCAGTAAAGCAAAAAAAAATAACGTCAATTTGACCTTCAGTCATATATTGTGATAATTTGACTCTGCCAACGATGTTGGGTAAAAGATAGAAGGTGATGTTTCAGTTCTTGAATATCGACTGGGTGATAATTATTTTGTAATTGATCAAGTTCAAAATTAGAAGTTGTTCTTGAATGTTTATTTTTTGAAGGTAACGGTACTTTGCATGTACTTCAAAAAATTCATTACATTTTTTGACAAAAAATGTCAGACCATTGTTGAACCATGCTATGTAGGTGTCTACGTATTTTCCCCTAAGAAAGGTTGTTCACTTGTATTTGCAATAGTGACTCCCAACATTAATCTAGATCCATAATAGATTTAATCCTAAGGTCACGGGATCTGGATCGAGGTTTGATATTAGCTGCTATCTTTTCCCAAAGTCCATGGTAAGGGATGAATCATAAAATGTATATAACTCTATTGCCTTTTAGAAAAAAGTCGGATCAGGGGAATAATTTTTACAAATTAAACACCTCTTTACTTTCGCAAAGACAATTCAAACAATACATAAAGGACGTTTTTTTTTTCCTTTTGTAGTGTCCCAATAATCCCAAACGTCCTTTATGTATTGTTTGAATTGTCTTTGCAAAAGTAAGGAGGTGTTTAATTTGTAAAAATTATTCCCCTGATCCGACTTTTTTCTAAAAGGCAATAGAGTTATATACATTTTATGATTCATCCCTGACCATGGACTTTGGGAAAAGATAGCAGCTCATATCAAACCTCGATCCAGATCCCGTGACCTTAGGATTAAATCTATTATGGATCTAGATTAATGCTGGGAGCCACTATTGCAAATACAAGTGAACAACCTTTCTTAGGGGAAAATACGTCGGTATGTATCAAATAATTGTTCATCTTCACATAATCTATTGATGATGTTTTCATCCTCTTCTATATATGTTGGACAAGGAGTGAGAACTTTCCATCGATCCATCCATATATTAGGGGTTGCATTGAAGTCCCCTGCCATGATGAATGGTTTTCCATCTGGAATTTGAACCTTGATTTTATGAAAAAATTTAACCCTTTCTTGGACCTCATTGGGTTCATATACATTAATGACACATACTATTTCCAGTTCCAGCATAGCCAAAGCAAAGATTTAAGGACCATGTTCTTTATCGGTTATCCAATGAACAATTTATACCCTAGAATCTGGAGGCACCCAAATGGCCACTCCTCCTGAGCTACTTTGTGGCACCGGACATGAAATTTTTAAAAAAGGTTATGCCCGATTGTGTGGTCTATTATGGGTTGAGGAGTCCATGAGATGGGTTTCCTGTATGCAGATCAAATCAGGCCATATATGACCCCTCACTCCCATGAGTTGCTTTATTACAACTTTCCTCTTTTCCCCTTTTGTTATGGCGAGTTCATTTACATCCATCATTATTACATCTAAATTGGTCACTCTGGTAGCATGGACCCAAATGGATTCTTCCCATAATGCGCTTGCAGTGCCTGCATTAATAGATTACGAAATAAATTTCCTTCCTTTCCCTATGTCTAGTTAACTTCTATAAGCGCATTGAATTAAATTTCCCCTTATCCAAGTTAGTAGAGGACTGAAGAACCCCCCTTCAGAGGATTGAGCACAAAAAGAACGTTACATTTGCCACTGACCAGACTGAGTTTGCTTTGAGTTTGATGTACAATAAATCCAACAGGGCGTTATGTGAGTACCATTTGAGGTCAGCCTCCGTTTGATCCTCAAACCTAACGAAGGCATCCTGCTTGGCTATTTGTGTCCGATCACCTATTTTTGTGAGAGTTGCCTGAGGTCCCGGATCATAATGTTTGGAGAGGAAGTCGTGAAAATCTCGTTTGAAATTCTGGTCATTAGAATTCTGATATTCCACGTATGTGGACCATCCTCTCAAGATCACCCCTCCATATTAATCTTGCCCCATTGGAGACAACCCGATTTCCCACTTCCCATTTTTCTTTTTAATTGGAATAACCAAATTACCGCCTTGGTGCGTGCGACCTGATGGCTAGACCTCTTTCCAGAACATTCGCAATTTTTGTTTTTTACCTGTTTCTTGTGAAACTGACGTGAGGAAAGAGACTGACCCTTCCTGAGTGTGTTGTCCTTTGTGTACAAACCCCCGTGAGTGATTGACAGATTGTGCCTATTGTTGTGTCAGTCGCTGTAATCGCAGAGATTGATCGATATGTTGTTGTTCCATATAAAGTTTTTGATTCTGTTATGAAAACAGGAACTAACGTTGTGGCACCTCATGCATCGGTTCGTGCTGTTGCGACAACAACTGTTGTTGGGAAATCTGTTCTGGTACTTGAGATCGTTGTTGAGACTAACAACTGTTGTTGTGACGCCTGTATAACAACCGGATTCTCATCATTAGTAATTCATTTTTTTTCTTCTCCCTTTCCTTCCTTCACCACCCCTTCTTCATACTATTCATTCTTTGTTTGTATTTCATTGTCTAACAGCTATTTCGTCAAAACGGACATATTTTATTTTTTGAACGAAATCAAAATTGACTTTTTTTGTCAAAATCCGGTTGGAATTTTTTGCTACTTGGGGTCCGGCGTTTTGGGAACGCCGGAACCCCAGGGAGCAAAAAATTCCGACCGGATTTTGGCAAAAAAAGTCAGTTTTGATTTCGTTCAAAAAATATAATATGTCCGTTTTGACGAAATGACTGTTGTCTTCATTGTCATCCTTCACCATGCTTAGAGAATCAGGATTTGCCTTGGAAATAAAGGGCCTAGGATCCAAGTCACAATGGTTTTGTTGTTCTTTGCATTCCTGAGGAGATGGATTCCGGTAAGTAGAGGTCTAGGTTACCATAGAGGTTACCAACACTATTGCAGAATCCTGTAACTCATCTTGTGTGAGGGGGGGAGAGAAGGGGGGGGGGGGGGGCTGAAACATAGTTCTTAACGCCTGCAACATCCTCTGACTTACCACTGGCCAACTCACTCCAGGTGGCAATCCCTGCTGCAGAATCCTCTTAAAAATACGACTTTAATTTAGAATATTTTTGCAAGTTGAACATATGACATATCCCATTAATTCTCCGGTGGTTGTTTCGTATTTTGACTTCAACTGCTGGAGTAGCCAATCAGCTAGTTGGATGATTTTTTGTTCCATGGGAATTTGATCCTCTCCCTCCGTAGGGCAGGGTGCAACGTGCATCGAAGTATCTACTGGAACTTGTTCGTCCACATCCATTGAGGTCGGACCAAATGCCTTTTTAAAGTGGTTCAAAGAATCCTGATAATCCGCAAGTGTTCCTTGTAAGGGACTCCCCAATCCCTGTTCGACCCCCTCCTTTGCCTTCATTTTCCTTTTCACCCGATATTTCTGATGTTTTGATGCCCTCCCTTTAATTATTATAGGTTTTTATGTTTTTGTTTTTTGTCTCCTTATCTTATTCTTTTCCAGAAAGGGTTGCTCGAATTCCTTGTCCTGGTTTTGTTCTCCATCCATTCCTTTACTCTCTTCCATGTTATGATCATTCCTTGGGTGTGATCCCTCAGCTTCCGTCCTGATGATTGTGTCTACATTCTCCCCCGCAGTCCGAAGGGAAGGAGGAATATCAACACCTTGCATATAATTCCTTCAATCAGGGCCACGTTCGTAAATCGAAGTTTGCTCCGATCTCAAAAGTGAATTGTCAACCAATTGATTACTAATTAATTGAGCCCTAGTCGATAAGTCTAGTTTCCTTCGAGCTTAAGGTGTTAGTTGCTAAATTTGCAGAGTCGATTCAACTTCGATCTCAAATAGTGATTACTCGAGTAATCGGTTTTATTGTGTTGTTCTTAGCAATTGAGCCTCAGTCCATGATGTTGTGGGATCGGGGTCATAGGTGTCGAATGAAATATCTCCTTTCGGGTTGGAATCCCTCCCTGCGGCGGTTACACAAGGTGGGAGGTGTGATCTTTGAGAGGGTAGGGGCGGTATTGAGGGTTTGTCTTTTTCTGGGCCACGATGATTTTCGGGTCGGATCAGCTATGGTGGTTGGGGAGAGAGGGCAAGGGGTGCTGATGTCAGCAGGGCGAGAGTTGAGAGGGTTGTTCCGCTTGGAGGGGGTGGGGCAAGAAGGAAGGGGAATCTTCGACTCTGCGGTGGCATACTTTAGGGGTTACTGTATGCGACTGAGGGAGCAGGAGTGGGGAGTTGTTCTGAACTGGGGCTCGGAGGTGGCGGGGCGCCTTCCCGTGGAGGCAATGAACAGACAGGGGGTTGTCTTTTGGGGGAGAGGAGTAATCCCTTTGGTTCTTGTGACCCCTTCACATGTAACTGAGACCTCAATAGGCGATGGAGTTTCCATGGGAAGAGAGGGTGGTTTTTCCCTCTCTTCCCCTCTTCCTGTGGAAATAGTGGGCGCTGAAATGTTTATGTGATTTTCCGGAATCTTTTGATTTCTTGTTTTCCCTAATTGAAAAATTCTTCCAAGGTTTTGGTGCTGGAGGCAAGGGGTTGTGGTGGCTGTGACGGCGGGAGATGACACGCTCTGCGGCGTAGGGGCTAGCCTGTAGGGTTGAAATACGGTACAGTACCGGTGGAGATGCCGACTTCATTGTGGTAAGACTTGTCGGATTAGGGCTGAGAGGGATTTTTTGGGGGATATCTGCAACCAGTGCATGAAGGAGATGAATGATGGGATCTATAGCTATAGTGCTGATTGGTGGCTTGACTGGTATTTGCCTTAGTCCTGAGTCCCGGTGGTTGGTGAATAGACGAGGCCAGAATGACGCTGGTCGGTGCTAGGGCTTGGTCGCGCTGCCCTGTAACATGAGTTGTACGAGGGCACGAGACCTGGTAGAGAGATCTGGGGAGTTGTCTAGGGTGGAAGGCACTCTAGTGTCTTTTGGTGAGCTGGTGCCTGGTCGATGTTGGCTGGAGCCGGGGCGGGTCGCTTTGCCATGTGGCCTAGCAGGTGGGGGTTTCTGGGGTGGGTTGTGCCACTCGGTAACCTAGCAGTTAGGGGCATGAGGCCTGGTAGAGATTGGGTATTGGGATATAGGGGTGAGGCAGGTAGGGTTGGGCTGCTGAAAGACCCATAAGGCAGGTGGTTTTTTCATTCTGAATGCTCCTTTGATCCGAGCTTTGGGGGATAGAGAATTTTAGTGTTCTTGTGTAGATTACACAGTTGTCTTTCTTAGCCGAAGGCGGGTAATGGTCCCGGTATCTCAAGGATTTCTCCATAAATTTCTCAATTTCTCAACAAGATTTTGAATGGGACGCTGGGCCCGGTTCCCAGCACGTGCTGCTCCACACAAATAGATTGGGTAAAGCACTAGTACCTTTGTCGGTTCGGAAAATAGTGGGCCTCTGACCTTTCAGGAGGCCGAAACGAAACGACGGCCGGAGGCCGCCGATCAAATTTATCAACGGCAGCCGTTGTTGGGCCCTGCCTCCTAAAAGTTCGGGAGCTGGCAAAAAGTTGTAGAAACCGGACGCCAAAGGTACTAGTGGTTAAAAAAAAAAAAAAAAAAAAAAAAAAAATTAGAGAAGTTTCAGAATAGTGCAGTCATTGCAGCTATACGCTGCGTGTACGAATCCATCTCTTGTGTGGGCTCATGCCTGTGCTCAGACTTCACATCGCGCTGCCATAGCAGCCTTCCAAATTCCCCGCCACATATGAAGATGCTGTTTACTACGATGCAGATATAGGGAGCGCACTATTTCAAACCGACCGAGTTTGTCCTTATGACCTTCCTAAAGCTTATCACTTCGGTGGGATGTGGTTTTGTGTTGATTGGTTGTTTTGATTCTCCCTGGATTAATCTGTCTTATTCAAACCTCACAGTGCTGCCTTGTTTGACAGCTCACACCGCATGGAACCGCCACTACAACTATCGTTGGTGCAAGGTGGCGAACAAGTGGTGGTGGCATCGGCTGTTGCTGGGGTATCAGGGTGCCTTGCACTTTCCGAAGAACAGTCGCACTGCCAGAGTGCTGCCAGAGAGCTTCCACGTCCCAATTCCCTACTCCTTCCCCATCTGATGACGAGTCCTAGAAGTAATCTAACCATAATGATGGCCAGAGAGGGTCCTGCCTCTTTTTGAACTTACGAAAACTGTGATCATTAGTATACTACCAGACAGAAGAGAAAACGACAGTTGTCCTTATCGGGGCATAGGGTAACTGACTATAACAAGAGGTATGGCTAAGAAAAAGGACCTCAGAAGGTTACGGACTAGTCTGGAGTGACACACAGGTTGGTCTAGAGTCGGCTTAGGTAATGACACTGCATAGGGTAGCTCCATGGAAACATTGGGATCCAGACTAGACTGTAGTGTAATCCGACCATTATGTAACCCTGATAGGTACTCAGGTTGCTCTAGAGTTGGCTTAGATTAGACACTGCCTAGGGTAGCTCCGTGGGAACATTCCGTTCCGGACTGGCCCGGGCCTGGACTGGCACACAGGCTGGTCTAGAGTTGGCTTAGGTAAGACACTGCCCAGATAGCTCCGTCAAAACATTCCGTTCTGGACTAGCCTAGAGTGGTACCCATATCGACCAGAACATACCCCCAAGAGACACCCGGAATGGTCTAGAGTTGGCTTAGGTAAACACACTACCTAAGGATGGCTCCGAGGAAACATACGGTTCCAGACTGACCTGGGGCTCACAACCCATGACTAATAAACAACTGAGGGTGCAAGGGGGGGTGGGCCACTGGTTTCTCCTGGCTGGAATCGGCCCTGTGGCGAACTCAATATGAATCAGATAACTAACCACAACGATAACACAACCCCAAATACGGCAATAGTAGGCTATGCTAGGAACATGTCGCCCAGATAGGGTCAGGGGCTGTCTCGGGTAAGACTTTGGTCAGGGTAGGACCGCTACACACTGCCTAGGGGTGGCCCTATTGGAATGCTCGCTGTCTGACCAACCCGGGCCGGTGCTCATAGGAAAAAGTGTATAGGACGATCATGCTTGGCGACTGAAGTAGGTTGGGAAGCAGGGGTTACGATAAGGAAGAAGAACAGAGAGGTAGGTTGGGGTGGATCATGAGCATCCCAAAAAAAAAAAAAAAAGAAAGAAAAAAAGAAGAAAAAACTACGGCGCTGTCAGGGTTACAGTTTGTAATTGCATTTGAAACTGCGTTTCAGCAGTTTGAAACTCGGGCTGGCTTTTTCTAGCAGTTCAGTCAAGCACATGGCTTTTTCTTTCTTTCTTTTCTTTT
>BFEA01000004.1:3698599-3735348 GCA_003427395.1 Chara braunii
CTTGGGCCATGACATATTGTGGCTGTTAGAACCATTTGCTGCCCCTGCCCCAGCCATTGTCTTTTGTCTGTCTTGAAGCCAGGGTTCCTTCGTCCTTGGTCACCTTCTTGCCAGTATCAATCATCCTGACTCATTCCGGCCCCCTCTCCTATCGGGGGATTCCCGTTTCTTCTTCTGACCTGAGTCACAGTCACTGATGATGTCAGGGGACGGATGAGGTGAGGGAGACCCGAGAGAGGGTTGAGGAGGAGGGGGGGGGATTGACGGGCGAGGGCGGCCGGGGAGGAGATGGCCGGGGCGGTGGTGGTGGCTGGGGGGGTGGGGGTGGTGACTGTGGCTGTCTGTGAGGGGACCGGTGGGACCGGGGGGGACCAAACTGGTCGTCAGGTACTAGCACAAGGCTTGTCTGGAGGAAGGGGACTTCAAAATCAGCAAGGGATTTTCGTTGCCAGGATGGTTCCAATGTCCTCCACGGTTTCCATCGTACGTTGTGGGCAGCGTCCAACTCAGAAAACAGTTTGGCCGGGTCCTGCCATAGTGGATTGTAGGATTACCGGATGGCTTCTTTGGCTGCAGGTTCCTTTTCCTCCCGATAATCCTTGATAAAGATTTTCCAGGCCTCCTGGGTTCTTGTTTGGATCAGGTCTTCTATGGCTTGTTGTGCTTGCTGCAACCCAAATTGGTGGCTTTTCCTTTGAAAAGAACATCTAGCTCTCCAAGCCAGCATGAGTACCTGCAGTCTCATAGAAGAGAGGAGGTTGGTGGCATAGGGAGACCGTTGTGCCATCAGATGTCGGTTCTTGTCAAGCAACAGGAGGCCAATGTCCCATGGGATGTGGCAGCCTGTAAGGGAGTGGAAAGCTGCATCCCACCACCTCCACAATTGGGTGACCATTGGACAGGCCAGCAGGCAATGCTCCAGTGCTGCCCGAGTCGGAGGCGATGAACTGCCATAGTAAGTGCATATGGGGGGCAACAGCCCCTTCTGTTTATGGTATGTTATTGACACTAGCCAGTATGGAGTGGGCAAGCAGCGGTGGAGGATTTGCCATTGCAGGGCTTTGAGATTCGTAGGCATGATCTTGGAGTACTTGGCCCAAGCCAAACCCTCCAACTGCGAGTCCATAGGTGAGTCACGCGCCCATCTGCTAGATAGTGTGTGGTCGATTGCCACTAGTGGGCTGGGGGCTTTGTATCCCCCTTTGACAGAGTAGTCCGGTACAGAAGTTAGAGCGACCCGGGCTCAACACCGAGAAAAGGCCCAGCATTACATGGATTTGATGGCTAGGACCTACCCCACGTTAGCCCGACGGCGACAAAGGGCTGTGGATTTGACGCACCAGTGGCAGATCAAAGATTACGAGAACCGGCATGCCTCCGCCGGTCCGCTGCCCCGCTATAAGATCGGGGATCTAGTGCAGGTACAGAAATCTGCGCGCTCCTCCAAGATCTACCCTCGCTATACTGACATTTACGAGGTGATGGAAGTTGGCGCGCAAGGACAGCACTCCGTGAAACTTATTCCCCGCCACTGCGCACAGGTCAGGCCGCTGACTCGCCACGCTGCTGCCCTTCGTCCATTCCAGCCATTGCTGGATCACGAGCGGGCTCAGGCCCCGTCCCAACTTTCTCCCTCTGCTTCCTCGTCCTCACTTGCTTCTTCTTCTTCCTCCTTCCAATCCACTTCGTCATTTGAGGTTGAGGACTTAATCGCGCAGGATGAGCCAGCACCAGCAGAGTGGCAGCAGGGGAATAAGCCAGTTGAGCATTTCCAAACGTCGATCGCGGATCACTTATTGAGCATCGATTCAATGATGATCGGCAGTTGCGGTACGACGTCCAGCAGGTGAACGTGCCTGGGCCCAACATTGCAGATCTCGCCACGTACTCGCTCTTGAGTAAACAGGTGACCTGCGTGGGGGTGTACGTAGACATTACGCAGCTGCCTGGCTAGGAAACCACCAGGATATTCATCGAGTTCCGCGCGCACCAGGTGGCCGTCAATTTTGCTCACAGCGTCACTACGTTCATCAGCGATCGGACGCCCCTGGACGATCGATACCTCGAACTGGTGTGGAACTTCCTGCGAAAGTACACAGCGCAAGTGACGAGATCGGTGGCGCGAGCGCAAGGAAGGGGCCATCGATTCATGTCATATTACGCGTTGTTGTGACGGACACCAGACGGACCGCTGACACTTGTGCGCCAGTTGCCCTCGCTTTTCCACCCCGCTGATCCTCTAAACATCCAAGCCATTCCCCTTCCCTCATACTAAATGTCTCCCTTCATTTCTTACACCACCCTTTCTTATCAACTCACAGAGAGCCCCCACCCCATGCGCAACTTCCGCGAGTATCTGGTGGAGCTGGAGGACGTGGAGCCGCTGCCGCAAGCTGAGGAGGACGTGTGGGAATTGCACCGTGCGCTGTATCGATCGGTGGTGCTGGGCATGTTTCGGTTTTCCGTGTCGCACGACGATCACAACATTGTCGAGAACCTGCGGGTGTACTACGTCATTTCATGACCCAAACGGAGAAGAAGGAGGGCACAGTGGCATTATACCCGTTCGGGGAGATCGGGACGAGAAGGTCGGGACTGCTCGAGCTCATTCATATCGAATTGTTGTCTATCGCGGAAGTGATCACCAACGAAGAAGAGAATCTCCAACTCCACTTGCGAACAGCATCAACTCCGCGACGATCTTACCACGAGGCGATGATACCGGACTATATTGTGCGGGAGGGGGAAACGGTGGTGAGCATTGTCGACTGGAAGCCGTTGCGGCCTCCCTTATCCTACCCCAAGCCAGTAGCCCTGAGGGCCCTCAGGAAGACGCCCAAGAAGAGACGTCGCCAGCCATCGCCGGAGGCGCAAGGAAGTCGGGTGGGACCCGGAGAAGAGGTGGACCAAACCGAGCAGGTGCGGAAGCCATATTTCGTTCCGGAGAGCAAGGCAACACCGATCGAGAGACCTCCGTCTGGGGAAGGAGTGGGAACAAGCAGATTTCGGATACGCGGGAGCCCTCCGAAACGAACACCATCGCAGCCACTCCTTCCCGATCTCAATCTCGATGGAGACGGCCCGTCAGCACCAGCAGGAGGAGGAGGAGGAGGAGGAGTACCATATCCTGCATCTAGACCCCCTATCCTCGCAGGACGTTTCTGCTTCCGCCAGCCACCCAAGCGTGCCCCGGTCATTGACCTTAGCAGTTCCTCCAAGTCGGACGGTCCACCCGACGAATGTCGCGTTCATGGTGGAGCCTGCAACAATCAGGCTCGAAGCAATCAAGGGGGCCCCGCGTCATGATCATGCGTGAGAGCCATATCTGCAACCACCTTTTGAGGGATGCATTGAGGCTAGACTTGCAGGAACGCGCATTTACGAGGCCAACCAGCGACCAAATGTAATGTACCATTTCCTCGTCATCGCGGTGCTCAAGCGGGAGCGGAGGCCGTATACCGAGACCCACTTGGTGATGACGGTTCCCGGGAATCGCACGGTGCGGCGACGGGTTGTACGGGCTATTGCGGATCGGCGCCACGCGTCTTGGCACACATACCGGGGGTGTTTCTCTACCCCTCCTTCATCTAACACCACTTCAACGAAGTGGAGGCGCCGCCAACTCCAGTTGAGCTGGCAGCCTTTCTTCCTCCTCTTCCTCCCCCTCTTAATCCCGAGATTGACCATTTCCTCTGATCTTTTTATTCCCCCTGTCTTCTTCTCCTGTTTCTAATTACAAAGATCGTGCGGCAAAACACGTTGTGTATAAAAAAATAAAAAAAAATAATAATAATAATAATTTCTATAGCCATATGTTGATCGGGCCAGCTGACGATGAAGGGGCCGCCCGATCAGGTGTACAATAGGAGGGGAGATCCATAGCGATGCGGGAGGCATTTAAGTAGAGTAGGTGATGAATTGGGCCAACTAACAAAGAAGTGGCCGCCTGGATCATCAAGCTAATTAGGAGGCCTATACAGCAGTCAGGAGACTGCTATTTTTTCAGAAACCCATGCGCATCACAAATGTGATAAGCCAGGCTCCGCACTCGGCAGTTTCCCGTACCCCTAAGGGAAAATCCCATGTAGAACCCCGAAGTGCGGATTCAAGATAATGGGGAAAAGCGGTGTTTCATTTTCCTTTTTTTTCCTTTTTGTTTAAAAGGGGGGGGGAGGTGCCGGCGGAATAGAAAATGTAATTCGGATCTGGCGTGGCCAGTTAGCGGCCGTTTTTGAATTTCACGCGTCTTGTAAACCTGTTCTCCCGCTCTGCAGCCCCGCGCCATCTTCCCATCTTGCTGAAGTTGTTGTGCATCTGCCTCCTGCATGTCTCTTCGTCTTCCCTCTAAGCGAAGTTTGCTTCCCTCCCTCTCCTTCCCTTGCGAATGATTGGTTGTTTGATTGGGATGGTCGGGGCAATGTGGTGGCCGCGGGAAGCGCACCCCACTTGGACGACCACCCCAAACACGCAGACCATTCGACTCGCCTCCTTCGATCCTTCCGGAACATTTGCCCTTCTTCTGTCCTGATCACCTACACCCGACACTTCGTGCAGCCTCTCCGCCGCCTTCCGCACTATAAATTCTCGCAACCCCTTCCTCTCGCTCTCTTTGATCTCGGCTGCAAGCTGCGCAAGCTATGGGCAAAGCCCGTGGTGCCGGAAAGGCTCGACATGCCCCGTGGTGGGCGGAGTGACAGCGGGTGGCAGAGTTAGCAGTAGGCTTGGGGTAAGGCAGTTGGAGGGACTGGGCGGTGGTGGAGATCAGACGCCGGTAGCGGCAGGGCCGTGTGGCTATGGTTGGTTGTGGTTTGACGGATTGGGGACTAGGCCCGGAGCGGCCAGTTGAGACAATTATGTATTTGTAAGACGAAGTTTTTTCTCCATTGCTGCTTTGTCCCCGTGTGATGTGTGCAAGTTCCCCAATGTGGAGGGAGGGATGGGTGGGGAGGTTATACTGGTCAGGGGATACGAGTGGGGAATGGCAAGGGAGAGAGGTGGGCACACGAGCCGAAGTCCCCGGGGACTATCCCCTTTCTTTCAAGGACTGGATAAAGGTGGGAGCCAGCATCCCTCTGCGGCCCACAAACGAATTCTCAGACCCTTTCCCACCACACGCGCTGTCACTAGAGGAGAGGTTCTAGTGAGAAGTGGTATATCCAGGGGGCCCGGTATCTAGTACGGCATGTGATGCGCAACCTCACGGCCCGCACGACATTCTGTACTTCGGACGCCGATCATAGTTATTAGGGGCGTGGCCGAGGATTTTTAGCCATGGGGGTTGAGCCACCCGGTCGAAACGGGGGACTCTTACTTCAGGCCAAGGTGCCCAGGCCGGGGCTTGAGCTGTCGCCGGGGGCGAACGACGGCGTCCTACGGGCCGACCGCCATTCCCCCATGGAAAAAGGAAAGAAAACAAAACGAGAGGGGAGGGGAGAAGGGAAACGAAGTTCCGTTCCCCGAGGCGCGGGGTTTGCGCGGCCCTTGGGGGCGAAGGCCCTAAGAACAGGTTTAGGCTTCGTTCTCAGACTCGTCGAGTCCGTGCGGATGGCGCGGCACGGGCTAGCTTGGGGTTGGGCAGGTCGATGGGCCCGAGGTTCGGAAATGGACCGGGAGCGCACTCGCGTTGCGGGAGACTTCGGGGAATCGAGTAACCCCTTCGTACCCCAGGACCAACCGTCGCCACGAGAACGAGTCTCCCTGGCGACACCAGTGACAATTAAATAGTGGTCGCCAGGTGGCGTGCACAGCGGATCAGAGCAACACCGTGAGGTCTGTGTACGACAAAATTAAGGGTGGGGAAGTAAAACGCTCAATCAGCACAAACCCACTCCCGCCTATATGGCACGCCTGGGTCGGGTTATAAAGATGGATTGGCTCAGTATGCTGCAGCAGGCTCTGCACGTCCGCATCACAGTATATGCCATCGTCATCTGCGACTGGGAAAGGCGGAAGCACGCCACCACTCGCTCTCTCATAACTGGTGTTGCTCCCCACTAATAGATCGGAGCCATCTATAAACCTTTATATTATTATATTCCTGCCATGCCGCGCGAAAGAAAAGGATGTGGACGGGAAAAGAGGTTATGAGAGAGCGAGTGGTGGCGTGCAAGAAAAATGTGGCGATGAGGCGGGTAGAGTAGAGTTGGTGGAAGAGGGAAGGCGGGAAAGGATGCCTGTTAGAAGGGAACGGAGGGCAGCCCGCGTACTGATGGAGGGTGAGGTAATTAAGGGGACAACGAGATAACGACCAGAGATGAAGCCCGAGCGCCCACATCTCCACGTATGTGAACGGTGGACTGCGGTGGTGGAGAGGATTGAGCCTGTGAAGAACTTCTTCTACGGCGTTTGCTTTTGGATCCCTCGGTGGTGGTGACACCATCTCCTCCAGGCTCCTCCTGCAGTGGCTCTCGATTGCGCGCCAGATCACCTTGTAGTAGCCACGAAGCTCGTCCGTCCGACTCTTGCACTAGCCGCTTTCCTTCCGCCTTTTCCCGCCTCCTTTGAGTTGCGGCTTTGTCTTCTTCCTTACTCCGTTCGCTGGAGCTACCCAATCTGCCCGACTCACTTTCTTTTAGCTCGCCCTCCTCTGACTCGTGGTAATCGGGGTCGTCACATTCCGCCCCCGAGTTTTCTTCTTCTTCTTCGCTCCCCTCCTCTCTCTCTTCCTCCTCTTCATCTAGCTCTTCTGTTGCTTCCAGCCTTCGAGTGATCGGATCCCACAAGGTGAGATCGGTCACGTCAATGACCAGATAGTGGCCCGAGGAGGGGTAGTAGGAGTTGTCTCGGTCGAGCTCCGTACACGTGGACCACAGTAGATGTGGCACCAACGTACAGGTAAGCACCGTCGGTGTGGCCAGCTCGTCACAGTGCGACAAGATATCCAGAGGTAGATCGTCAACGAGCTGCGTCAGAAACACCACAATCTCGCTTGTGATTGGCTCCAAATGGTCGTCCCTCACCTTTCCGAATAGAATCCCTAACAACTCTCCTTCCGTGTCCGTCCTCCACACGTGGATTATCATCATCTCCACGTCATCATCGGGGACTTCGTCTTCCCGTCCTTATCGGTCGGCTCCGCCCAATGGAAGATCACTTCGAGAAGGCAGAAGTTGAGCGCGGCATACACGTTCCACCACTCAGCCCACTTGTCGGCATCAAGGATCGACACGTCCAGTTGCCTGATCCGAAAAGAAAGAGGGACGTCCATAGCGGACTGCCAGAAGGTAGGGAGATCATAAGGAAGACTGAAGGCCGAGAGGCGGTGCCGGTTCATGCAGGCGGCACAAAGGGAAGAAGCTCCGAGATGATGACGTCCAGCGTAGTGAGAGAGAGCCTGAGCTGGCTGAGCTCGATGTCGTTGTTGGAGTCGATCCGATCGCCTGGCCGAGCTAACAGCTAGACCCACTCATCCGTGAGGTCCCGTGCCCAGAGTCGCAGTTGTCGGAGAGCGCCTAGATGACCGGACAGATGCAACACCGTAACGTCGTTGGTGAAGGCAACGATCACTGTCACGTGGCTGACGCCTGGTGGAGACAGCCGCAGAAAAGTCGACACCTCGGCCAACACCCACGTTCGATCACTGGTCCACACAAACCGAAATTCCGCCGCCACGTGAACGGTTGTCGTAGTGAAGAAAGCTGCAAAACGGAGCAAATCGGGATTCGATAGAGGTCGCTGTACCTGCTGGATCAACGAAATATGCCCTCCAGGTCTCATTAGACGTTCGCTAATAACCTGCTCGGTAGAAAAGCTCATGGCGATGGGGGAGGAGGTAGAGACGAAGGCTGAATGGAGGGGGAATCAGCGTAGTCGAGTTCGAGATCATCGCCTTCCTCTTCAGAATCGAGGGACGACGTCTACGATGGGGGAGAAGGAGAAGGAGGTTAGGGACGAAGATATGACACTTGTCGAATGATCGGTCGAACCAATCGGCTACCTGAGACCTCTGGCGCAAGCGGCACCATGTTCACTCCGCTAAGACCGAGCTCGACTATGCAAAATCGCCCGAAGAATCGTGGCGCTAACTTGCCCTAGCGAGCACATTTCCTTACCTGCACTATGTCCCCTAATTTAAATTGGGGATGAGGCCCAACGTTCCCATTTCGGGCCTCATAGGTCCGGAACTGTCGTCCATGGGCCATTTCGGTCATCCGCTATCTTTTTCGGGCGAACCGGGGTTTATTTTCTTTTATTTATATTTTATTATTTTTTATGTTCGCGTTCAAAGGTTTTTGGATGCTGGGCGAACATGCTCGCCTTCACCTCCGAACGCGAACACAATGTTACGTAGATTGCGACATATGAAGAGTAATAGAGACGCCATGTATGACTAGGATCCTTAAGACTTCTCCTCTGAATTCTGCCCCTTTGTCCGTTAAGATTTCCTCGGTGTCTTGATGCATTCCGAGGAAACGGTTGACATACCTCACAGTTTTCACCGTCTGTCGCGTTTTGCAGGGATAGGCCTCGATCCGTTTTGAGAAATGATCCACGAATACCAGAAGAACTGAATATTTGCAGCTATTTGGTCCAGGGGGCACAAGAATATGTGTCGTGTCCATGCTAATCCTTTGGAACGGCCTTTTGACTACAGTAGGCAATATCGACCGAGGTGGCTGAATCGGCACTTTGTCTGCCGCGTAGATCGGACAATTTTTAACGATGAATTTAACATCGTCCCGGATATTGGACCAATACTATTCGTTTTTGTCAATGGATGCCTCCGTGATCCTGACAGCAAAGTGAGCGACGGTTTCGTCGTGGGCCGACCTAACCCAGTCGTACCTCATGAACGGATGAGGCACCGACATCCAAATCCCAGTATCGTCAATCTTCCGTTTTTCCAACCGTACGTCGTTCCATCGGTAATCTTGTGCCCTCTGATTAGCCCGCATCCGATCTTCCTTGGTGAATTCCAGGAGGGAGTTCCCGACTACCGTGGCTATCAAGACGCATTTGTCCATACTTTCGCACGTCGAAATTTGCGTGTTTTCTCCAACCCTTCGGACGTGGCTTCAAGGAATCGAGCCTCCGATGGGATTTTATTGGTTCGACACAAAGGACATAACCAGGCTTTATCTGCGTTCCTGTTTTAAATACAAGAGTCATGGGCCCGAGAAACACACTGTCCACAGTCTACCCACTCGACATACCCTTCATCCCTAGGATGTACAGGAACCGAATAGAATCGTGATATCGCTTCACAAAAATAACAAAATTTATCAAGCAAGGAAAGAAGAGAAGAAGTTGAGAGGGGAGAAAGGGGGCCTCTAGAGTTACCTTCTCCACCCATCGCCATCGTGTCCACGCGTCACTTTCTGGAAGTTCGGGGGAGAATGACCACTTCGTTGTACGGGGATCCCTTGCCTGGCTCCGGCTCTTTCCACGGAGTGATCTCTTCACTTTCGGCCACCTTGCTTGGCCGATGCAGTCGTGTCAACCCATCTGCATTCCCGTGCTTTGTCGTCTTCCGATTGATGATGTCGAAGTCATATTCCCGTAGTCGGACAACCCATCGCCCAATCATGCCCGTACAATTAGTGAGCCTCTTGAGAGTCAGCAGGGGCTCGTAATCCGTAACGAGGAGGAACTTATGTCCGTATAGATACAGATGGAAGTGTTGAATTCCCCAAATGACCGCGTAGCATTCTCCGAATCGTTCCTTCCTTCGTTGGGTACAATTCGTGAGGCGTAGTCGATGACGTGTTCGAGACCGTCCTTCCCTTTCTGGGCCAAAATAGTGGAGATTGCCTTAGGCTGCCAGTCTGTAATAACGATGAATTGCTTACCCGGATCAGGCCGAATCAAAATGGGCGCGAAGGCTAGGGCCTCCTTTAAGGTGACAAAGGCCTGCTCGCATTCCACGTCCCACTTCAGTGGGGGGTCCTTACGTAAGAGGTTTCTTAGAGGCCGGTAATACGAGGTCGGTCCTAGAAAGGCTCGAACATGTGCCAGCGACGTGGGCGTAGGGGCTTCTCGAACCGCCTCGACTTTTCTCGAATTTGGCCTCAAACCTCCTCGTGTCACCACGTACCCAGAAACGAGATTTCCAGGAAGGAAAAACTCACTTTTCTCCAGCGCAATCTTGAGTCCAGCATCCCGCAATGCCCCGAGTGTCCATTCAATGTGATGAGCATGTCCTGAAACGGTTCAGAATACACCAAGATATCGTCTATGTACACAATGACGCAGAAGTTGATCATTCCCACTGTCAGTCGGGTCTTTGTTGACGAACTTCTGAAAGGTGATGATCATCGCTCTCAAAGGTTGTCGACGCATTGCATATTCCCATAGGGCAACGAACCCGCTGCCACGTGCTTTCAAACAATACGAACGCCAATTTTGACCGATCCTCCTCCTTAACCAGGATATGATGGAATCCACGGCGGATATCAAACTTACAAAAATATTTGGCACACCGAATCGCATCCAACAAATCATCAATCCTGGGAAGCGGGTACACATCCTTGATCGTGAAGTCATTCAACTTCCTATAATCGATGCATATGCGAATCCACTCGTTCTTCTTCGCAACTAGAACTACGGGCTACGAAACACCCGCGGACGCGTCCGCGGAGTCGAGCTCGGAGGGCGGTCGTGATCACGGCCGCCTCGGCTGCGACCTCGGTTGGGTGCGGCCGCAAGTTTCATGAATTGTTTTAGACTTGAACAAATTCTCAAAAAAAAAATATATATATATGGGGTTGTAGATCTTTTCGATATTATGTGTTTTTTTATTTTAAATTCAGTAAAGTTTTGGATATAACCGCAAGGCAAAAGTTGTTCAGTATATTTTTCTGCATAACATATTTATTTTTCAGATTTTTTTTTTTTTTTTTTTTTTCATGGACGTGGACCGCCCCTTAATATTCGGTTAGGAAATCTGCGATTAGTCGATGAGTTTCATCGGACACGTATTGGGGCACATGTAGTTCATAGAGCTGTCCGTGTATGTTAACTGTCACCTGTTTCGTACCCATTTTACTACCATTTCTAGGGGGAGGAGCTTAGATAAATGAGTTGTCCGATCGCCAGCAGAACACCGTAACGACCAACTGGGCGCTTCGTGAATTGCCACGTGTTCTTCTCGTGTTATGCCGTCATCGATGTCCTGCAAGCTTACGGGTTTTTCGGCGATCTCGATCCCGAGTTCGTAGGGTTGTCGCGCCCAGGGGGTTCCAAAGCTCCGTCTTCGGCGCCCTGTCGCAGCAATCAAACTTCCTCCCTGTAGAGAGCAGGGAACACGGTGATGTAGTAATGTTGCAGAATGTTTACTTGTCGCTGTATCTCGAGAGAAGCGGGGTGGTGGCTTCGTATAAGGTCTCAGGAGGTTCCAAAGAATCAGCCATTCGAGACACTTGCACGAGTGGTTCCCCTAAGATTAGGGCTCACGTCCATTGGAGACTTATTTCCGTAAGGACGAATGTTTTCGTTGTTTTCTGTCGAACGTGGTAACGCATCAGTTGGTGCACCATATCTCGGATTACTGGGTTTGATTCGTCCTCACTGTCAAAAGATTTGCTTGACAACATCGGTGTCTTTTCTCCTTGGTTCGTTTCCTTCCATGTGATCACAAGGAGTGGTTCTCTAGTCTCGGGGGAGCTTTTCCGGGTGGCAGGCAACGTAGTCCGGAGAGTTAGGCGCATCAGGATAACATATGGTTTCCCGCCCGTATTCTGCAAAATGACTGACTGCCTCTCGAAATCGAGATTGGCTCTTAGTGCGGTAAGGGCTGGTAATCCTAAAAGAACATCATATGCATTTACGTTTAGTACCATGACATCTCCCAACGTGTGAACTTGCCCTAGTCGAAACGCAACATTTGTCATCCTTCCTACTACCTTGATCTTTTCCTCGTCGGCGGAGACAAGGGGATCTCCTTTTGCCAACGTGATCAGATCCTTTCTTCTTCCTGCCCGTTCCACGACCCTCAAAGAAAGGTTAGGACCGCGGCCCATGAGTCGATAGCATTGTATGGATTTCCCCAGACTCCTAGGTCACATTCCGTGGATTCCCACGGAATGGCCTTAATTTCAAAAATGATCGTTTTTTCGGATGAGTCCTAACCGTATCGGGTCCGAGGTGCTGGGGACATCGGGTTTGTCTTTGCGGGCAGGGGCTTTCCCTTTTATGGCTGCTTGCTTAGCGAGGGCAAACCGTTTCCGGTTTGCCTTGCAATACTGCAGTATTCGTTCATTCGCCTGTTCCGATATGGACAACAGGTGTCCGATAGGTAAGGGGATTTGATGATCCAGGGCTCGGACGATATTCAGGACATCAATTGCTCCCGTAACGAAGGCAGGACCACCCGCTTTTACTTCTCCGGGGGACGGTCTCCATTCTACTATTTCTCGTTGCTCGTTCGCTGGCGGATGGTTCCAATCATTCCCAACCCTGGGTAGCCCAGCAACATATATTGATCGAGCGAGATAAGTTCTGCAGCTTCCTCGATGGTAGCTATCGCCCCCCCCCCCCCTTCTATCTCCACAATCATCGTGCCCACTTTTCCTAGTCCGTTGCTACCGGTGTTGCGGTCACAGGGGCAGCTCCTAGCCGGACTTGAGCTGGTCGGTTGGGGCAGTCTCGGGCTAGGTAGCCGGGCTGGTGACACGTGTAACAAACACCTAGATTAGCCGCCACACCGCTTACCGCCTGAGTGGGGGCTGCTGCTACTTGTGTTATGGGCGAAACTCGGACAACAATAGGGCGCATCGATCTCATCATGGCTTCTATTCGAGCATTATGCTCGCGGTGTTCTTTCTTGCTTTCTTGCATCAGGCTAACCAATGTTCGGGTTAACTCCAGTATGGCGTTTGAATCACTTGGTTTTGCGGGGGGATCCGGGGAGGCACAGGTGGGGGAGGTGTAGGTGTAACCATCAGAGGCAGTCCCGTGGTTGTGTCTGGTATCAATCTCAGGTATGTAACACAGTCCACGAAGACCATGTTTTCAAATTTCTTTTGGAGCGCAACTAGTTCGGCCTTCGCTCTAGCCAATTCCGAAGAGTCCCCTTCCTTGGTGTGGTCTTCCCCTTCTAAGAAGCTTGCGGCAAACTTTTTCTCCATTTCTTATGCAACGTCCATGATCTATTGCATGGTGTCATTGATCGGGGAAAATTGCTTTCGCAGCTTCGCCCTCATCGTTCGACTACGAAGCCCATCGATAAACAAATCTCTTCCGACGTTTTCGCCCCGTTCAAACTTAACAAACAACCTATAGAACCTACTGCGGTATTCGGCGACGGATTCGAGGGGCTTCTAGACTCGGTCTTTGATCATGAAGAGGGTTTGCTCAGGGTGGATGTAATCACATCGATTTCAGAAGTCCCTTTCGAAGTCGGGAGATTTACCCAAACGTAAACAGTGAACCAATGGTGCACATCCCCTCCCAAACTAGCGGGGATGTTGATCTTGGCCTCAGCATTGTCGTGTGGGTAGCCATGCTCCGACCAGATGATGTACAGGGTAAAAAAGGTATAAATCACGTGGAGTTGTCGGGGTGCGTGCTCGAGGGGCTAAGGCTCCACCAACGTTTGGTGTCGGGTTGGCATTCATATTGGCAGCCTGCCGACCGACCGACCTACTCCGAGATATTATAGGGTCGCGCCGTGGCGTGTTCCTCTGCCTAGGGCGTCCTCTGTTCGCCAGATCGTCCCTTATACCCTACCTGATCGACAATCTCTGGGCCTGCCACGTGCCAGCTCCGATTTAACCTCATGCCCGACGTGACTTCCTGATCGGAGTGTGAGTGGGCCTGGAAGTGCGAAACGGGGGTGTGCCAAGGGTTTTAGGAAAGTGGGAATGGAGTCCCAGATCGTAACTGAGATCTCTTGTGACAAGCTCTGGGATATGAATGGAGGAGGCTAGGCGCGGTCTTTGCTCCGGGGAACAGAGTTATCCCCTCCGTTGGTTCCGTCATCCAGGTCGAGTCGTGTCTGGTGCACTATCGGGACGCTATGGGTGTTTCGTCGATTCGTCACCTGTCGTCGCTGCCGACGTCGGATTTCTCAAGTCTTTGAATGCGACGTGGCTGGCCTCAATCTAAGATTGTTCGCCCGTCATTCTTCCTCCAAACGAGTTCATCGAATGAAGTCGGAGACTTGGTATTTGTGGTCCCACAGACAATCTGAGCGTAGGGGTTGGGGCCAGTAAGGAGGAATTGCGAGTTAGGGGACGATGGTTAGGGAGTGGTAGGGCAGGTGTGGTGATATTGAGGGAATTTGGTCCCTAAGATAATGATTCCGGGCTCCGCGAGGACGTGAGTGGGCTAGGGTAACTGGGGAGATGGGGTTACGTCCCAAGGCCTGGTCGAGGTCCCACTCGCAAATACGTTCGTTCCCCGTCAAGTAGGGAAATTCCAGAGGTTCCGCCCAGGGTCGTGCAGGTAAACAAGAGTGCTCCCAATATTTATGGAATTCCCGATCCCTCAAACACTCGCGGGCACTGACACGAAAGGGAACGCTGAAATTTATGTTGTAAGTCAGGGTGGAACGCCAGCCATTTGCAAAATTAGTCGAGTTCAAGTTTCACAGACGAATGTGCAGGCAGCATTCGTCTTTGGTCAGGCCTATGTATGCGTGCACGGAACCTCTCCTTCGATCAGATGGATGAAAGTTAGCGATTCGTGAGATGGATCATCCTATTGTGAGACAATCGTTTAATATCAATTCATACACAGACAGAATCACGCCTATCATCCATGCATCTAGCTCACAGACAAACAAGAAGATTCGAGGATTATGCAACAATTCTTTGGCCAATCGACCCCAACATCATAAAAGGCTCGATCGCCAGGAACCAATTAATCATATTTGCCGATTCAAAAAGACAGAGACGGGGAGTGGGGAAAAACACTCCACATGTCCGTTTTCGAAGAAAGGAAGCAAGGAAAATAAAAAATCTGAGATGCCGATAAAAAAGAAGGACAAGCCGACTGGCGGCAATACCAAAACTACTTAGAAGAATGGAAGAGAACATCACCACAATACACCTCGTCTCTCTCTCTTCACAACATCTCGATGCAGGCAGCCTGTCGCCTCGCAACCACACAGAGTTGTCACCCCGCTTAGTCCGAGCATGCAAGATAGGTTCGCTAGCCACTTCCCAGACTCGCATGGCAGCACGCGCGAACCGATCGAGCATGGATCATGCATTCAAAGTCGGTGATGATGTGCTTATCGACGCCCGCCACTTACAGCTAGAAGCGGACACGCTCGCAAGTTTCGGCATCGCTTCTTTAGTCCATGCCGCATTCTCCAGGCCGTCGATTCTGATACGGCATCTAGCCCGATCAGCTTCCGTGTAAAGCTGCCCGACTACCTACGCTAGGCTCGTGTGCACGATGTCTACCACGTCTCGTTATTGCGTCCTCACCGCAGACCGTCTGAGCGTTTTGTTGGACGACCATATGAGCGCCCTCCACCCATCATGGTGGACGGTCACGAGGAGTTCCTCGTTTCAGACATCATTGGTCGCCGAGTCACCGACGACACCCTCCCTACGACGAGTATCTCGTACGCTGGAAGAGTTACCCTGATGAGGAGGCTACTTGGGAGCCCCTCGAGCACTTGCAGCACGCTCGCATGTTGGTGCGTGGCTATGACCGTGTTCGTCGTGCTGGGTTCATTGCTCCTCCTCAGCCCACTGACCCTCCTCCTTCACCCCGGCTGAGGAAACCGCTGATGTCGAGCCTGCTCCATTTGAGGCAGACCTTCAGCAGCAGCCGAATGCTTCTGAGCGTCCACAGCGCACTCATCGTCGTCCTGCTCGATACGACGATTGACTCTGACTTGCCTTCCCACATCCTTGACTTCCCAGTATTTCATCCACTCCAGTTTTGCTACTTCAGCTCGTCGACATTGCAGCTCTTCCTCGACGGCATTCCATACTTCTCATCACGGACATCATCGGCAGCTTCATGGACTTCGTCACGATCAGCTTTGCCTACTCCAGACGTCATCGCTCCCTTACCACTTTCCCTTGTACAGTACCCTGCTTGTGTCGCATGATGGTCTCCCTTTAGCCGGGTTCCTCTGAGTTGGGTTCTCCCTTGGTATACGTATAGGCATCGGGACCGTAGCGTTGCCTTGGCTTCCCATCTTACGGATCTAGCTCCGACTTCCCTCATTTTAGGAGTCGTTTGCATGATTCCCTTACCCTTCACCTTTCTACCCTTTGTCGGCCATCACGCCCTAGTTAGGCAGCTCCGCATACTTTATCTAGGTGCGCCCAGTATACCAGGCTCCCTTGTTCCCTTGCATGGTCGACCCTTCATAGCGGTCACCCCTTAGTCGAACATTACCCGCCCTGATGGTTTATCTGTTAGGGTCATTGGTTCTGTTTGCTCCCGGTTCCCTACCCTCATTGAGCCTGATGACAAGTGTTTCCCTTGTCACTATGTGTGGATGCCCTTAGGAGTTTTCGACCCTTAGGCTACATTCGCCACCCTCAGAGACCATCCTACCCTTTGGTTTACGACACACTCCTCATGTGACATACGGTTGCTTTGTTGCTCTCAGACTGAGGCTACTGCCTTTGACATTTCTAGGATTTAGTTGTTTTGCTTTTGTTGTTCTGAGGACTTATACACTAGTCAGTTGTTCCTAGACTGAGGTTTCTGCCACCAACATTCTAGGATTTAGTTGTCACTACTTTCTGCTTTCCTAGGACATGTTTGCTAGTTAGTTGTTTCTGCTTGCCTAGGACATGTATGCTAGTCAGTTACTTCTGCTTTCACTTAGGCTGTTAGTTGTAACATTGATGTTTTGTGACTTTTTTTATCCTACGTTGCATCGCATGGACTCAGCATGGAGCTTGCTCCGCATCCTAAACTACTCAGGTTTTTTTTTTTCTTTGGTAGAGTTCCGCTTCTTGGCGGAAGCGTGCTTGTATCTAGGCGATCCATCACAAGCCGAGGATCGTGTAGCGAACCTCTGGTTGGCCTGTGAGACCAGCCCTTGAGAGCAGCCTGTGTTTTATTCGGGGCAATCCAGTCCAGGCCGGTACCTCTGTTGGTACCAGCCAGTCCAGTCCAGTGCCATCAGTCCGTTGGGGTATACCCCAGCAGTTGTCTGTTTTAGAGATCATTCTACACTGGCACGATTTGGAGTACGTGCATTGGAGTCCTGCGTGGGAGCTGCGCTGTGCCATCTCGCTCCTCCCTCATCCTCCATCTCCATCATCATCCCAGGCGGAGCACCACACACGGTGGGTCCGGTATACACTTGGAGCAGCGAAAAAAACACTCAGGTAGCAGGTAGGCCAATACCACACCAGGAAGAGGTAGATGTGCCGGATACTCGAGGCCGAGCAGAAGAAGACAAAGTTGACATTTTTAGAGGCCCAGTAGTTGTAGGCTAGGTCTAGGTGGGTACGAGTCCAACCCGTCTAAGTCTACGGCCTGTACGGGCAATATCAGAGTCTGCAATGATGTTTCCCGCCGAATGGGCGGAGGTACCGGTTGCTTGGAGATTGCCCAGCCTAGGAAGTCACTTGCCAAGAGGCAAGCAGGCCGCTATATCGCCACGAGGAGCGAAGTGCTCCTCATTTTGGTGTGCACGTTTGGCAACACACTGGTTGGAGCACTGGCTGGAGCAGCGATAGCATAGAGCAGCACTGGAGGATGAAGACAAGGACTAGAAAGGGGGAACACCAGAGGTACTTTCCTGGCTATGGTCGACCCCATCTTCATCACCTTGGTGGACGCTGCATCTGGAAGGCCCCGCTGGGGTTGAGCTGCACCAAGAAGCTTCGAGGCAGAGTCAGGCACGGTGGCTTGAGCAGCCATAGCTGCTTTGTGTTGTCCTTTGCACAGCACGGCAATGCCCTGGTAGTCCACCATAGCACGGCAATGCCCTGGTAGTCCACCATAGCACGGCAATGCCCTGGTAGTCCACCATAGCCTCGGCCTTGGTGGAAGAAGGAGAAGAGTGGCCATGGCTATGGTGGACATCATGTGATACCTGCGGTAGAAGAGGGATTCGGACGTTGATTCTGCTTCAGTCATTCAACATTATTATTATTATTATTTCTTGTTTGAATAAGAGGGGAGGAGATAAGTCGGAGGAGAGTGGTTGGCGAAGAAGAAGGGAGTTATCATTGGTCTTTGCTGGTGTATATCCTCTTCTTCTTTCTTTCCTATTCTTCTTTCCCTCTCTCTCCTCTCAAGTTCATTCATTTATTTTTGAAATTCGACGACATTGTACTTTCTCATGAATATGTTCTTCGAAGTTGGCCAGGATCGTAACAAAGGAGGTTGAACCCCCGACAGTCTGCCCACTGTGTGGTTGTGTATGTGCCACCTCATCCACGTCATCTTCCACTGCGTCATCCTCTTCCTCCCCCTGCTGCCCCGGCGCCATCATCCACTTCGACCTCCCAGTCCTCCTCTATTCGCGCAGCCAGAAGAAAATGCCACTGCAAAAACACACTGCGCAGCCCCGCAGCGGTACTCACAAGGAGGATTGGATTAAGCGCCTGAATCTGGATAAATCACAGTTTTCCATCCTCTTGATAAACACGTCCGGACTCTTGCATTGAATCCAATCGCATTTGCCAGCACGACCTAAACAACACATCGGCAAAACTAACGAAGAAGAAAGGCACCCCCCTCGATTCAAGCTCCGGACACACAGGGAAAGAAACCCCGGGCCATGTACAAAACTGCCAGCCCCTGCGCCGACAACCTGTCCCGTCCACAGCGCTTTGGTTCTCACACTAGACTGTCATGAAAACCCGTATTCCCTTCAGTAAGAACAAGAAGATTGGGGGGGGAGGGGGGAAGGGGAGGGAGGCGGGGGCGAAGAAGGAATACACTCTTATTGGTTCCCACCTCAGGCAGACTGATTCCTTGTATTGCGCTCTCTTCCCCCAAAAAGCATATGAAGTATTATGAACACTCTGACAGCCCTAGCAGAGAATCCTCTGCAGTGGCTTACAGAGGTCTGACTAAAAGATTTCATGTGCGCGAGCTCAAGCTGCTGTCCGTGAACACAGTCCCCAAACTGACAACCTGAACAACTGTCTTCCAAGAAATAGGACGCAGGTAGTGCCACCGTACAGAGATATAGAGAAGTAAGAAGTGAAAAAGTGCCCGCCGTTATCCCCAACGAAAGACAAATAACAACAAAAGAAACACAAGAAATGCAAAAGAACAGGTCCTCGCCACAGATATGTACAGGGAAGTCAGACCGGAAAATGTTTGCAATTCTGCTCAGAATAAAAAAGTCTGACAAAAGCTGCACAACTCTACTGCGAGATGATATAGCAAAAGAGTTACTCTGCAGAAGACAGGTCAACCCAACAGACACATGGACCTCTATTTTGTGTATGTAGATACTGCCAGCTGTTTCCAATTCAGTTCCATCTTGTTTTCTTTATGAACTCCATCTCTTCAGACATTCTCACACTAGGACTTACTCATCCAAAATTGTGGTCAGATGCATCCTCGACCGGCCATAATTGTTGTGGCCAGAAACTGGTGTGAATACGCTCTTTGCGAGGCCAAATTGGGACCCACACCATGCCCTCCAAAAGAGGTGTTGGTGCCACAAGGTGGCTTGATGACAACATCCCTAGTGATACGACTGCTGCCCCGCAGCGCAATTACGAGTTTGATTCCTGCTCCAGATCCACGCTTTCCCAGATGTCCCCTTATGTTAGTGAGGTCGGTGGGTAAGCCCTCATCAGACCGCTGCTGGGCAGCAGTCGTATCGCTAGGGACAATGTCACAACCTTTAGTTTCACCTTAGGTTACCAAACCCTGAGCACTGTTAGCAGAGGAGATAAAAAAAAAGAATACTAGAATACATGTCCTCTCCGACCACTGCGCCTCGACAACCCGAATCATACAGGCAAGCCCGCGTTGACCACTGATTCGCGGACAATTGGCTCGCTAGCGCACCCCGACCGCACAGTGCACAACCTCCGAATACTTCCGTGGGGGCCGTTTCTTCATCCTCCTCGGCCGGCTCTTCGTCATTGCAGTCTTCGAGGAAGCAGCACAGCCGTCTTCATTGCGAGCAGCGCCAACCTCTCCTTGCCTCAGCCACCATCATCAAGCTCCGGAGAGACCACCAGCGCCAACTTCCACCTTCCTCCCTCGGTCAAGGTGAGTCTCCACTCACCTCCTCCCCTTCCTCCTCCTCCTCAACTCTTCCCCTTCTCCTCTCCTCCTCCTCTTCCATCTCTCCTCCTTGTCACAGTTTTGTCCTTCTTTTTGTTCATATGGAATCTTGTACTCGAGAGTTTCAATACTATCTCAGACTATCTCCTCCCCACCTCGGCCTCCACCTCGTTCCCACCTCCACCTCTCATCATCCTCACCTCCTCGTGCATCTCTCCTCCTCTGCCGCCGCCTCCTGCGCTCCGCCACCATCCCTCCTTGTCATGGTCTCCTCGCGTTTTCTTATGCAAACTTCGGTATGTGTCGCTATCACCTCCTCTACCCTTCCTCCATCCCTCCTCATCAATCTTTCCTCCTCCATCTCCCCATCTCGCCTTCCCCACCTCTCGTCCTCCTTGGCATGGCCTTGTCGGTTTTCCTTTCTTTTTTTGAATGGAAGCTTCAAACTTCGAACTGTTATGGTATCTCGTCATTGTCATCCTCCTCCTCCTCCTCCATCCCTCCTCCTCCATCTCTCCTCCTCTATCTCTCCATCTCTCCTCCTCCCCCTCTCATCCTCCATATCAAGGCTTCGTCACATCTGAGTTTGAACTGTGATGGGATCTTGTCCTCCTTGTCACGTGCCCCTCCTCTCCTCCTCCTCACATCCTACTTATCCTCCTCCTGCATCCCCTCATCTTCCTCCTCCATCTCATCTCCTCCTTGTCACGGCCTCTTGACTTCAATTTTTTTTATTTATTTTTTTCCAGTGAAACCCTGGAGGTCGAACTGCGATCGTATTTCCTCGTCCTCATCGTCATCACTTAAGGATTTCCATGGACACTTGAAAGGGCAATTGTTTCCGCTCGTGAAAGACAATTAATCGATTTCTTTTTTTCTTTTTTCTTTTTTTACATTTATGTTTTGCAAAAGCCTAGGCTACCAGCCGGGCCGTCCGGATCACCTCGCTTGCCCAGTCGGCCCGGCTGTGCCACAGCAAAAAATAATATAAAAAAAAAAAAATCTCAAAAAAAAATTAAAAAAAAATATCTGAAGGAAAAAAAAAATACATCTTATCGAGAAAACCAAACTGAATGAGTTTTTTTTTTTTTAATTATTCTAATATTCTTCTCTCAATCTCCCTGTTTATATTTTCCTTGTCTATCTCATCCTCTCCCTACTCAACCAAACCCGGAACTCTCCGCACCCCCGAGGTAGGTGGGACCACAACAGTGGTGCGAGAAGGCTTGTATTAGCCCCTCATCACGATGATGCGCAGTGATCAGGCATTGCCAACCGGGGAAACCGGCGATGCGAGTGCCAAGCCTCTTTGGCCAGTCACTCACACCTCCCCCTACCCCCCTCCAACCCCACATTAGCGATGTCCAATTGCCAATATCATTGCCATGTAGCAACCAACACTATTGGCCACGGTCCTGCCAATGCTGGCTTGCAGGGCCAACAGGTTATCTCCAGCTGAACAGCTTTTGCCTCAGGGTCACATCCAAATTCTTTACCAATTTGAAATAAAAAATGAAGTTAAAAGTACAATATTTTTACTTTTCAATAAGTTTCTTTTATTTTCTTTGGCGCGTCCGGGCAATTGGTACTGGGGCACTCTGGTGGCCTAGGCAAAAGCAGTGAAATGCTATTTTAGTGTGCTCTTAGGGGGGTTAGGGGGCTACAAGGGGGAAGTGCTATTTTCATGTGCTTTTAGGGAGGTTATGGGACAAGGGGGAAGTGCTATTTTCATGTGCTTTTAGGTGGGTTAAGGGGCTACAAGGGGTTCTGAGAAGGCTGATTTCATGGGGTTTTCGGGGGTGATGGGGCTAGGAGGGGGAAGGGGTGGGGGAAATGTTTTTCGGAGTGGGCGCGGACCTGATTTTGTGGCTTCTCTTCTGCGCTTTTACCTGTGCACAGGTCACGATGACAAGCCGCAAGTACAGTTCCGCTTTGATCATTGGGCATTGCCATTAACACGAGGTCGCAGGGAAAGATGCACGCAAGGGTGCGCAATGGCGGATCTGCAAGTATTGCAACACCAGATTCTCAGTCACACTGAACCGTACCGTTCCCACCTTCAAGTGCTTAAGGGAGGGGGGGGGAGAGGGGGGCGAGAGGGGAGGGCGGGGAGAGGAGCGCGGACCATTACGCGCAGGGGGGAGGGGAGGGGAGCGCGGACCGTTACGCGCAGGATCAGATGGGGTAGTAGACATCTCCGCACAGTTCCTTCGCAAAACCGTACCGGACGGAAGACGGCTGCACCAAACAGCGCACAGCCCCGTGCGGTCCTGCACAGTACGTGTACGTTCAGTGAGGAAGGATTACCCGTGGAGGGGGGCGCAGCGCTACCGGGAGCGCTGCGCCCCACCAGGTGCGCCCATCCGGAATGCTGTGTTTTCATACAGCACGATGCGATAGTGGCGCAAGTGGTCGGTAGTGGCGGCGAGAAGAAGGGCACAGTGAGGGAGTAAGGATGGTGGGTATGGCGAGGAGTCTCGACCCGTAGGAGGGGCACCTTGCTGGTGGAGGGTGGTGATGGCAGAAGGATGGCGTTGTTGGTGGAGCGGGATACTCGTTCTGCAAGCAAAAGGAGAGAACTGTTGGTGGAGCGGGATGTTGGCAGCGGTGGATGTGATCAACCAGATCGCCGATCATATTACGTAGCGCTCCCTCCTCGCGTTGTTTGAGGCTGCATACTTATACACATCTAGATGTGTATAAGAGACAGATATTACGTAGCGCTCCCTCCTCGCGTTGTTTTAGGTTGCATACCATCTTTTCCTGCTGTTTCTATTTTCAACTAGTTTGGGTGGCATGTGTCATCTGCCGGCTGGGCTCGTGAATTGCTGGCTGTTGGGTTCTTCTTACTCTCATCTTTGGCACCGGAAGTTGGGCGACTCCACAAAAGGAGAGAACTGTTGGTGGAGCGGGATGTTGGCAGCGGTGGATGTGATCAACCAGATCGCCGATCATATTACGTAGCGCTCCCTCCTCGCGTTGTTTGAGGCTGCATACCATCTTTTTCCTGCCATTTCTATTTTCAACTAGTTTGGGTGGCATGTGCCATCTGTCGGCTGGGCTCATGAATTGTTGGGTGTTGGTTCTTCTTACTCTCACTTTGGCACCGGAAGTTGGGCGACTCCACATGGGTAGGTGGGCTATGGTGGCCGGTAATACTACTCTTACGTCGAGTGCCAAGAGGAAGGTTGTTCAAGAGGGAGCATCAGGTCGAAAGGAGGTTGTACATCAAGGTATTGCTGGTTAGAAAGAGCTAGGGTTATGATGGTCAAGTGGTTTCCCCTCCTTCCTCAACAGTATGGTAAGTAGTTTTATATGGAGGCTTGAACACCCTGTGGTGACTCACCAACGGGTTTGGTGAGGAGGTGCCACACTATCTTTGATTCTTCTTAGGGGATTGAAGATGGCCGTCGATGTTTTCGGTGTTAGCATTGCCTAGAGCCTAGTAGCTAGCAGTGGGACGAAAGGTGTCTCTCGTCCCCCGAAGATGCTGGGATTGGGTTTGAGGGGGATGAGGTAAGTGGGGGTTGCTGAGGAAGAGGGGGTGGCGGTTATTGTTGATTGATAGCTCTTATAGTCATGATCTCGCCCATGTATGGATTGCTTAGCTCAAAAATAATAACTTTTGATAATCTTCTGATCTCTTAATCTTGCTTCATTCTGTGATTTCTCAATTAGGCATTCTTCAGTAGTTTACGTTGCGCTGATTTCTCCCAAATAAAATTCTCAGTTCAATTCTGTGGATTGGAATTCCTGATATTGATTTGTAATTCTTTACTAATAGTAGACATTCTTGAATAGTTGATGCTGTGCTGTTTTCTCCCAAATAAAATTCTTAGTTCGATTGTGTGGATAATACTTGTCTAAACGTGATCTTCTGGTTACTTCTCTGATCAGTTTTCTGAAGTTACTTTTCTTATCGGTTTTCTGAATCCTGGGCTTCGAAAATCAGGATCGAAAGTTCATCTTGGACATCCCTAGTTGTGAATCTTAATACTATAATTCTACTTTTCGATCTTGGAAGGTCGTGAGCTTAATACTGTACGTTCCAATTTAATTTCTGATTGTCTGGTTTTGATTTGCGAGTTTTCAAAAATCGGATTTAGTTCTGATGTCCCAATATTCACTCCATCGGTTGTGAAATTGTAGTCACTGTGCTTTCCAATTCAATTTCTGATGGTCTGGTCTTGATTTGTGAGTTTTCGAAAATCGGACTTAGTTCTGATGTCCCAATAATCATTCTATCGGTTCCTGGAAATTGCTTTTATCTGTTTTTGGCTATTAGGGTTGGAGCCCCTCCCTGCAAGGGTTACACAAGGTGGGTGGTGTGATCTTTGAGAGGGAGGGGCGGTGTTGAGGGTTTGTCCTTCTCTGGGCCATGCTGATTGTTGGGGACGGATCAGCTATGGCGGTTGGGGAGGAGGACAAGGGGTGCTGATATCAGCATGGTGAGATGTTGTAGGGTTGTTTCACATGGAGGGGGTGGAGCAGGAGGGAAGGGGGATCTTCGGCTCTGCGGGGCATACTTTAGGGGATACTCAGCTGTATGCAGCTGAGGGAACAGGAGTGGTATTCTAGGGGGCTGTTCTGAACTGGGGCGGGGAGGTGAGGGGGCGCTTCAACGCGGTGGCAGTATCAGACAGGGGGTCGTTTTTTGAGGGGGAGGAGTAATCCGTTACGGTTCCCGTGAGCCTTGTACAAGCAATCAAGATTGGAGTAGGCGCTGGATTTTCCATGGGAGAGAGGGTGGTCTTTTCCCTCCCTTCCCCTCTTCTTGTGGAAATAGTAGGTGCTGAAACGTGTAAAGGGTGGAGGGAAGGGGGGAGTTAGAACTGGAGGATGGAAGCTAGCAAGGGGGTTCTCAACAAAGGAATGGTTAATAGTAGTAAGTAGGTCAGAAGGACGATGCTGGGACGACAAAGGAATGGTTAATAGTAGTAAGTAAGGGGAGCTTGAGGCTTATGGAGTTATGACGAGAATGCATAACCAGACCGTTCGACGTAGCGGGCACCGTGGTATTAAACCACCAGTACTTCCTAAAGTCGCGTAGCGTTAACGCTACGCGATTTTTGGAAACGTACAGGCCACTACAGCAGCGCCCAAATTCATCCAACAAGATAGGTTTCTACTCACCTTGTAACCTGTATTAGGGGCTTGCCGCTAGGGAAGTGTCGAGGGACGAAGGCACTTCCTGTCCGTCAGAACTAGGTTGGTCAGTACTGGGGAAGGTTGTGGTGCCCTATTACCCTAGCAAAAGGGGGTATGAGACCAAGTGAGTTTTGGTACGAGGACTGAAAACCTGGACCAACGTTCCGTCTGTTGAGGGGAAGAGTTTTTGGATGGTAGGCAGTTTCAGTTTTGACCCCCTGCTCACATAATTTTCCAAGCCTTTTTCAGACTCTGAAGTTTTAGCCTATCTCATGAGGTCTTGAGAATGCCTTAGGATTCTGGGTACCTCTCCCAAATCATTTTAGGTTTGTAATGCAGTTTATTCATGGATCTGCAGTTTTTCGATGCCAGAACGACGCTGGCCGGATCTGGGGGGCTGCCCTGTAACCTGTTGACAGCAGGAGCGTGGGGCCTGGTAGAGAGATGTGAGGATACCTGGGCCGGGCATTCCAAGGGAAAACCAAGGGTCGCTGTCAGTACGACACTGGCCGAAGCTGGGGTGAGCTGTGTTGCCCTGTAACCTAGCAGGATAGGGGCATGAGGCATGTGAAAGCTCGGCAAGGAATAAGACAGGGTTAGAAAATTTTAGAATGTCTTGCTGGAGATTCCAGGGGTTCTGAGCACTCGAAGGGCTTCTCCGGTTTTCCGTTTCGACTTAGTAAGTGCTGCTTGAGTAGCCTAGCAATAGGTTCGCAGTTATCCCTGTTTTTCCATACTCTCTAAAACCTTTTCATAGTTCTCAGATTGCTGTTAGCCGAAGCCAGGTAATGGCCCTGGTGTTTCAAATCTTTTGTATAATTCAATATGGGACGCTGGGCCAGGTTCCCAGCACGTGTTGCTCCCCACAAATAGATCGGAGCATTTTGTCCCCCAAAAAAAAAGAAAAGGAAAAAAAAGAAAAAAAAAAAGAGGCTGTATGGAGGTTGGGGAGGGGACCCCATACGGCACACTGGACAGTGCAGCGCACGATGCGGTTGCAACTTCGATCATGCATCCTTACGAGGACCTCAGGCCACATCCAGACATGAGTCAGCACACTGCTAGAGTGAGCGTCCAGTCAGGAGGATGGCAAGAGAGCACGCCCCGCTCTCTCTGCAAAATCAGAAACGATATAAACGCCGCAGTGGTCACTTAAAATCCCAAAAGGTGCAGCTATATACATGCCACCCACTGACCTACGGGCAGAAGCGCGAGTTCACATCAATGTGCAGAAATTTCCCTGCGTGCTTCACATTGTGCGCGCCTGGACTAGAAAAACTCGCGGGGGTCGTGCGTGACAAGGCAACCCTGTGCATCCTATTTGCCCCGAAACTCCGTTTCCAGAGGCAAACGTTTCTTTTTTTTTTTTCTACCCTCCTTCCAACCACCAGTACACCAGCCAGCTATTGATGTCGAGCCCAAAAATGCCCTTCACGGGCGCCAATTTTGTTAGAGCCTGAAAGCTACAGGTACCAGCACGTAGGAAAAAAAGAGGGCCGTACCGGTACCGCCATCTGTGAAACCCGTCTGCTGGACCTCTGCCCAGCAGACGGAACACAAAGGAACCGAGGGCGTCATTTTCACTCAGGAAAAAACTGAAAAAGAAAATAAAATGATAAGACTCTGACCGAGTCTGACAGGCAACAGATTGCTCCCCGCCTCTCCCGGGGAGTCACAAGGAAAAAGCAACCGAGATTCTTCTTCTTTTTTTTTTCTTTTTTTTTTTTACAAGAAGACTTGGCTCATTTGATAGATTCTTCTTTCCACGGAGGGGGGGGGCGAGAGAGAAAACCAAAGTAAAGAACGAACGGCAATACTCACGCATCGTCCGCTCGTGTACCACCCCAGGCCAGAAATGCAGTCAGATACATTCTGGAAAGAGCTGGCTGATAATGGGGCTCACTCCACTACACACCAGGCCAGAAGTGCAGTCAGATGCATTCTAGAAAGAGCTGCCTGAAAATGGCCCTCACTCCACTACTCTCGACATGTGCAAAATGGTAGGGGTTCCCCACACAGCCTTTCAAATGAAGGCGTTTTCCGGAAGGTGTCAGACTTTTTTTCGAAAGGCTGCTCGTGAAAAGGAACACACACCCACCCTCCCCTCGCCACACAGACTTCTGAAACACCGAGGCCTTTCTATATGCAGATTAGGGCCCGACTCCACTGCTCTCGACGCGTGTAAAACAAGAGTGTAAATATCTGCCTAGAACATGGAAAGATACACCGCCGTAACTTTTGTCTTTTGTGCATGTCGAGAGTGGTGGAGCAGACCCTTGGAATCGCCCCTTACAGGTTTTTTTCTCTTTGCCAATCGACTGTTTCGAGTGGGCCTTTTCACAAGCCCACTCGAGGTCTTTTGAGGAAACGCTCGTGACAGGCGGGAGGATCTCATCTCTTCGAGATGACTTCCGATGTCGGCCAATCTGACACATTTCAAAACTATTTCACAAGAACGTGTTTTGAAAGGCTGTGTGGCATTCCAAAGCCTGTGTGGCAAGCCCCATAGTGGGTGCGCTGCCAAGCAATCCACTGATCCCCCCTTCACGAGATTCCTTGTCCTAAAAAAAAGGCAAAATGCCATCTCAGATTCTCAGGGCTTGGCTCCACTGCTCACCACGTGCACAGAAAACACAAGTTTCGGTGGTGTATATTTCCACGTTCTAGCGGAAGATTCGTTCTCATTTTGCACAATTGGTGAGCAGTGGGGCAAGGCTCTCTGTGAGAGTACACACCTCGCTCCACTACTCACAACATGCACAAATGCCACAAAAGACAAAACAATATGGCAGTGTATCTACGTTCTAACAGAAGATTCATTCTCATTTTGCAGATACCATGATTTCACTTGATTTTCTCCCTTAAAAGCCCAGGGTGTTGTAGAGGCCGGTTACTAAGCACACATTGATCGCCTGGAGCGGTCAGCCATTGCTGTCCTGAGGGAACGAGTCTACCTCCCATCCCATCCTCGCGTCAATACTCCTAGCGCACCCCCCCTATCTATACTATCCTACCACAGTGTGACCAGCACCCAGGACAATTCCCCTACTAGCATCGACGGGAACTTGGGCCGAACAGTAGTGACAGGCACCAGGGCTAGTCATGACCCAGCCCCGGTGGAAGCGGAGTCGAACAAGCCTCGCCGCATGCGGCGGGAACTACGGATGTCAGGCCCAAGCAATCTCCCACTGGCCCCTGAGTTAACCAACTAGTAACTCACGCCCTCTACTCACCACCACAGTGCTAGCTGATTTTAAGCCATGGTACTTATCCTCGAAACGTTTAATTCAGACCAACCGGTGAGTCACACCCTCTACTCGACAACCACAGCCCTAATCTGCCACACACAGTCTAGCTGATTTTAAGGGAGGTACTTATCAGACGCCTCTCATCATCATTAGTTAATCCAGACCAACCAGCAACTCACACCCTCTTCTCGCCCACCACAGTCCTACCTGAATTTAAGGGGGGTACTCTTCATCGAGACGCCTATCATCATTATCAGTTGATCATGACCACTTCACAGCCCTACGGTTGTGTATGTGTGTATTGCGGACAAAGACACATGAAACCAGCTGGAGACAAAAAAAAAAAAAAAAAAAAAAAAAAAGATAAACGGGCACCCAAGGAGCCTGCCTAATTCTCCTGGAGACCAGCTGTCTCCAGAAACGAGACACGCGGCTCTTTCAATGGGTGTCACCTTCTTCGTTTTCTGCCGCCACCTTTTCTCGGTATCGCTCCAATTTTACCGGATGTCCTGAAGGACTTGATCCATTTCATTTTTTTTTCTGCCAGCTCTTTTTTCCTCTTTGTGGTTTGCCTGTTGTTTTGTCCGTGCAAGTGTTTCCACACGTGCAGATGAACCCGGAAGAAAACAAGCCAGCCATTTCCCTATTTTCCTTGGGCTCACAGGCTTTGTCCACCCTTTCACTACCTGGCTTTGTCCCCCCTTTCACTACCAGGCCTTCCCCGACCCCCTGAGGTCGCGTCGGTATACTCACCGCGGATTAGCTGGGCGGTTACTGGTGGTTCCAACGCTTTTTCTTCCAGACAGCGCAAAGAAACACCAAATCAAGGATGCTAGAAACTTTTCATCACTTCCTGTGACCGGCCCGCTCCAACACGCGAAACCTCTGCACAGCACTGCATTAAGCGCCGCGCACACTTCAGAGGTAGCCCCGGAGGGCACTGGTGGCGAAGTTTACTAAGCTTCCGCGGTCGGGTCTGTTCAAGCGCCAGTGGTTCGCAGCCTCTGTTGCAACTGCTGCTACTTATGCCCGGTCCTAGGAAGTCCGAGCGTTCCTGGCATGCAATTTGCCAGGAGCCACCAGCCTCCCAGTCTTTCAACAGCCCTCTGCTAACCCGTGTACGTTCTTGAAAGGCCGGGACAGCCACTGGCAGTTGCAGGCAAAACACGTCACGTTGCAGATTTGCTGCCATATGATTTGCATCTCATCGTGCCTCACCTTTCCCTTTCCTCAATCAACAGCCCAATCAACAGCCATCCCATTAAACCACCAGTACTTCCTAAAGTCGCATAGCGTTGACGCTACGCGATTTTAGGAATCGTACGGGCCACTACAGGAGCGCCAAAATTCATCCAACTAGAAACGTTTCTACTCTATTTTTTCCCGCGGCCGATGGCTGGGCCAAGTACTGGTGGTTTAATGGCGGACATTCCATATTTATTTGAACAAAATTGAAACCTACTTATTTTGCCCTAAGAATGCCACTGTCTGAAAACGCCGCACCCCCAAGGATGTGTCTTGACTTCAGATAAAAGTCCAGGCGGACCCTCGGGGCTAACAGGGTGACATTTTTTGGGTCAAATAAGTAGGTTTCAATGTCATTGAGAAATTATAAAATGTCTGTTCTAACAAGAGCCCTGTTAATCGTATCCCAATTTTAATAGCAATCTGTCCTACAATTATTTCAATTTATCTGGCTATCAGCTGACAACATCGCACGCACTATTTCCCCTTACCAGAAACTGTGCCTAATCACTAACAACAATAACACAGGTGAAAGGGGACTAAATCCAGACACCAAAACCTCTGCCTACAGTAGCAAGTACGGAATGTTGCTCATACTTCGCAACACCTGCCTTAAACCACCAGTATGTGGCCCATACATTGGCCGCGGGGCCCCGTCACGACTCTCGGAGGCCAGCCACGCACTCTGGGCCGTTGATCCGATTCATCATTGGCCCAGAGGCTGCGAAAGTTGCCGGGCGCGCCCGATATATGGGCCAAAAGACTGGTGGTTTGAGTACCCGCGCGACGAGGTCTTATTCGCTTTCGGACCGGAATTTCCTATGGTTACGAACTTTTCTTTTGCACTCTTAAACCACCAGTACCTTTCCCATATATCAGCCACGTGCAGTTTCGCCGCGAGCATTCGCCGCCAATGAAATTTATCAACAGTGGACCAAACCCGCTGGCCTTCGGCGTATCCCGCCGCTGAATTGTTTTTTTTTACGCAGAAAATGGTACTGGCGGTTTAAACCACCGGTCCGCAGGATCTCAAGTTGACAGAGTTGCCCTTCCAAGGCTCGCGAGCCTCCAACTGGGCCTCTTCATATTGGCATGTTGGCGTTCACTACCAACCCAGGCCCAAGTCAAAAAAAGGCGCTTACCATGTAAACCAGTAAGAGCCCTACTTTACTGCGGGTGGCCTGCATCAGTTGGTAGAGCGCATAAGTGGCATTCAGGATGTCGTGGGTTCGATTCCCCACACTGTCCCCAAATTGTCCATTCGATTCGCCACGACCACCACCATCACACTTTTTATTCACCGGCTGAGATAGTTGGCTTGCCCCCACTGGCTGGAAAGACAAGGATTATGTGCAAATCCGCCCATCCAAAAAAAAAGAAAAAGAAGAAAGCTGGCACTCTAAAATATTTTCCCCTGTTAACATTTATCCTCTACATGATACAGCCTTCCATACCAAAGTGAGACTAGAACCTACACTCCCAAGTCTCACCAACCTCTAAAACATAAGAGCGCAATCCGGTGACCATAACAAAGAGCAGAGCAGATTCATACAACCTCCAGCAGTACCCATTCCTCCTCTCCTCCTTTCCCAAAGTGGGCAACAACCTCAAACTTCCTCACATGCGTCTGATACCGCCAGGACTCATAACCTGTTTACCTCCTCACATGCGTCTGATACCGCCAGGACTCATAACCTGTTTCATTGGAAGCAACAGTTTCTCGCCGCCTCTTACTCACCTCCTGCACGCTATCCACTGCAACACACGCCCTAATCACCACAGACCAGACAAAGTAAATAGGATGGTGCTCTCTTGGTATACAGAGGCAACAATCGACAAAAACTCTCAGCGAAAACACTACTACCTTCTTCCCCCCCCCCGAACATGACGCATATGCGTCTTAATGAGTTTTTGAATCCGCAAAAAAAAATAATAATAATAATGGATAGAACACATATCCGGTGTATTCTAAACTTTTCGGGCTATTCCAATAGAACACACGCTTTGCATTCAAATAGAATGCACCCGTTGCGTTGTGTATTCGTTAACAACACACATATGTGTGTTATGTTCGGGGGAAGAAGGTAGTCCCAAACGTCAACATCATATAGGCCAAAAGACCCAGTAGCTCTGACAGATCTCCACTGCAACATATGCCCTAATCGCCACAGACCAGACAAAGTGTGATAGGATGGTGCTCTCTTGGCATACAGACGCAACAATCGACACAAACTCTCAGCTCAGCGGACAAGATCCGCATAAGAGCACTCTGCTAGTTCCAAACGTTGATACCATAGGCCCAAAAGACCCAGTAGCTCTGACAAGCATATCCGACTTTCGAGAGAACCACATGGTTTGCAAAGGTAAACCTAGTTTCCAGCGGACCCATTCTCGGAGACCCTACCACCTGACACAGAAACAGTGAGAAAACCTGGGTCCCTCCACATATGCCCTCTCCTTCAAACTTACAATCATAACAGTGATAACACTGAGTGCATTGAACCTGCCTGTGTGATGAGACTTCCTTTGCCTCAACCCTCACACTATTAATCGAAAACGATTATTCATGCTCTTCTGTCTCCACTATTCACCCTCTAAGCATGCTGTTCTAGTACAGAGCACCTCCCTCAGTGCATCTGGATCTCATACTCTACGAATTGTGTTCATACTAGAAAAAGGAGTTTCTGTTTTCCATCTTGGGGCAAGGGATACTTTTTCATAACTTTTTCATAACACAGCGACTAAGTGCTCCGAACGAATTCTTCTTTTCAATTCTTTGGGGCTACTAAAACACCCACGCCGGTCAGTTCCAGGCCTGATTTCGCATGTCCGTCATGCCACAGAGACCTGAAAAACAGCGGCGAGTCCACGACGGGGACACTTCGCCCCCGACTGCGCTATTTCCACGGCCAATGTGGTGAACGAAGGGCAAACAAAAAAGTATATTTGCAACAGGCATCATGTGCGTGCACAGATCCACTGTCAACAGCCGTCATCAAAACGACTCAGAAAGTCGGACGCTGCTCCTGCTGCATCTTCGAGTTGCTGAGGGTAGGGGCTTGCGCAAATGACAAAGAGGAAGAGAAAAAGTGAGAGAAGACGACGAAACAAGAAGCCAGAATAGAGGAGAAGATGTGAAGCACGAGAAACAATCAACGCAGTTGAAAGCCGAAGACATACGCATACACGAGCAGCAGCAGAGCCTGCCCTTCAATCTGCCTGTATGTCTGCCTACTCTATCTTAGGCTTGCCTGGTTCTCTTTCACTCTCTCCTCCCACCCGCAGCTTCATCATACTAAACACATATCCACCATTCCCGACTCTTTCCTTCTCTCCTTGTCCTTTCTATTTCCCCCTCTCTCCTTCTCCTCTGCTTGTCCTTTCTATTGGCAGCACAAGGTACTGTCATCTTCATGGTGGAGCGAGCCCGTACGTCACAAAACAGCAAACGATTTGATTTCCTGCCCAGTGTAGAAGCAAGTGCACTTTCCATTTCCTCATTCATTTCCTTCTCTGCCGCTCACGAGCCACTAGACCTTCCAGACCTTCCCTCTATCTCCTTCCCAAGTTACATAGTCGTCCCCCTGAATCACCTCATCTCACTGAACACCTCTGGAGACTCCCCAGGCCTCAAAAATTACATATCTGCCCACCAGGGAAACGACAATAACTCGCTCCCACTGCACCTCTCCGCTCTCCGTTTTTTCTTTTTCCTTTTTTGTATTTAAAAAAAAAAAGTTCCAGGGTGGGGATATGACCCAGGAAGAAAGTCCGGCAGGGGGCTTCACGCACCGGGTTGAGCCCACCTGTCCCCACAGCGGACCTGTTTTCCTTCAATCCTTAGGTAACAAGGTCTTCAGAGAACGCTACTTCCCAAAACTCACTCTACTTCCCAAAACTCGCAAATGCCAGAAAGAGGTTTCCCACAAGGCTATAAGAAAACTCACAAAGGCCGAAAACTCCACCAGCACAAACTAAGTTTGCCGAATGTAAGCACCAGCAATGACAGTCTTGTACGACAACTGCCCCGTTCCACCTCCTTATCCTTCAAGCACTCTCCTCTTTTTTTCTTTTTTTTTTTCTGCGGTAATCTTGACGACCTGCATACAGTTTCACCATCATGGCCCAAACTGTTCTTTGAGCTTTCCGAACAATCCTGTCTCCAGCTCCTTCAGCAGAGTCTCGAAGCTTCCCTCCAGCCCAACTCAACAGTGTACCTTTTCATCGTTCTGACCGTGCAGCCAGAGATGTCTGTCCCACCCATCAGGCCAAACCGGGGAGATAAATAAGAGAATGGTTGGACCTTGACTGGGACACAATGCTAGCCGCAGACACACAACTGTGAAACCAGCTCCATTCCCCTCAAGAGCTCGTTCCACAGCATTCCCACAACCAGCTCCATTCCCCTCGACTCCACATAAAAGCCTCCCCATCATGATCGGGGAAATAGCAACAAAAGAGTTAAGGGCAAGCGCTCACAGCAAGGAAGGAATCTCGTCGGTGAGGATGACATAGAGGACGGTGGAAGCAAGGAGGCGAGGGAACATCAAGCAGCTAGCCATCCACCAAGGGGGGGAAGGGAGCAACAAAAGAGCCAAGGGGGGGAGCGCTCACAGGTAGGAAGGAATCTCGCCGGGTAGGATAACAAAGAAGACAGCGGTGAAGCAAGGAGGCGGGGGAACATCAGGAAGCTGGTGATCGACTGAGGGTGGAAAGAGCAACAAAAGCGTTAAGGGGGGAGCGCTCACACCAAGGAAGGAATCTCGCCGGTGAGGATGACATAGAGGATGGTGGAAGCAAGGAGGCGGGGGAACATCGACCAGCTGGCAATCCGGTGCTCTGAAGCTGGACACAGAGGGAGGATGGCTATGATGGCTAACTTTCTGCAGGCTTCATGGTGAAAGCACAAATCGACAATGCCACTATACAGCTCCTAAGAACCAGACAAGGAAGAAGAGCTACACTACAGAGAGGTCAACAGGGAACATCCACGGTGATGAAAGGACCAGACCAGATACAGCTCTCTCTGGCCTATTGAAAGGCACAGCAGTCAGTCCCATCGCTTATGCAGGACAACGAATGCTCTAGCACCCCAGCCGCACTGCACCCGCATGAGACGTTCTATTCTCAGATGTAAGATTCTGTATAAGGGACACTGGACCCAGTCTCCAGCAGGTGAAGCTCCCCACCCCAGAGGCAGGACTCACGTGCAAGGAGCATCCTGCTGGGGGATTCTCATATCAACCCCGATAGTAGTCGCCAAATGGATGTCATAAAAGAAAAAGAAAAAAAAAAAAAGGGTTAGGCCGACGCCCTGTCCAGACGGACTGGACGGGATGCGTTCGGCAAAACCAGACGAGCCAAAAAACGTCCCAGGGAAATTTTTTTTTTTTTTTTGAACATGGGGTTGGAATGCACTCGCTGAGAGCCCAAATCCGCAGAGAAACTTGTGAAAGGCATGTGTGTTTTGGGGGAGAGAGGGGAGGGGGGTAGTGGGGAAGGGGGGGTTGACAAGGGGGTAAAAGGGTGTGTTGCAGCAGCCAGTCCGTTGAGGGGAGGGGTTATAGGAGGAGGAGGAAGAAGAATAAGAAGCACGACTTCCTTTGTCTGCTCTGGTCCTTCCAGACCCGCCACTCCCCCTGCAGATGCCGCTGCCACTGCCCGCCATAATGTCGTGGAAGTAGAGGATGCAAGGACCAACAGCTAGGGAAAAAAGAAAGTAGAAATCAGCAGCAGCAGCAGAAGAAGAAGAAAAGAATTAGGAGAAGAAGAAGAAGTAGAAAAAGATGAGAAGAAGAAGAAGAAGTCTATGCGGTTGAGAGTGGGGCTGCTGTCTGCCCGCTTACATCCTCTTTTCAGGCAGAGAAAAAAAGAAAAACGAACAGGAGACAGCGGGCAGGAGGATACCATGGGTGGAAGAACATGGCTCGCAGATGTACGAGATGGTGGGCGGTAAATGAAGGAGGACGAGGAGGGAAGAAGAAGACAAAGGAGGAGGAGGAAGACGAAGAGGAGGGAAAGAAGGAGGAGAGAAGAAAGGGAAGAGGAGGAGCAGGAGGAAGAAGATCAAGAGAGGAGGAAGAAGATGAGAGGAAGTGAAGAAGAAGACAGGAAGAAGATGAAAGGAAGAAGATGAAAGGAAGAAGATGAGAGGACGAGGTGATGAAAGAAGAAGACGAGGGGGGGGGAGAAAGGAGGAGAGGAAAGGAGGAAGAGAATTGAAAAACGAAACGAACGAAAGGAGGAGAGAAGAACAAAGGGGGGGGAAGGAGGAGGAGGAGGAGGAGGAGGAGGAGAGACGTTGAAGCAAGAGGAGGAGGAGGAGAGAAGTTGAAGAAGCAAGAGGACGACCAGGAGAGAACCACAAGATGAACGACAAGACGAAAGGAGGAGGAGGAGGAGGAGGCAAGAAGAAGAATAAGACAAGAGGAGGTGGAACAGGAGGAGGACCTTCCGGTAGTGTATGGGGAAAATAAAAAAAAGGACGATACAGCAGGACGAGGAGGAGGGGGAGGAGAGAAGAACAAGAAAGCAGGTGGAGGAGGAGGAGACAAGGACAAGATGAAAGGAGGAGGAGAAGACAAAAGACGAGAGGAGGGGGAGGAGGAGGAGGACCTGCCGGTAGTGTATGGGGATGGCAAAAACCAAAAAAAGAGGACGCTGGAGGAGGAGAGAAGGAGAAGACAAGAGTAGGTGGAAGAGGAGGAGAGGAGAAGAAGAAGAGAGGAGGTGGAGGATGAGGAGGAGAGAAGAACACGAAAGGAGAAGGAAGAGGAGAGACAACAAGACGACGAGAGAGAGGAGGAGGAGGATATGGGGATGACGGGAAAAAAAGAAGAGAATGAACGAGGACAAGGAGGAGAGACGGAGAAGACGAAAGTAGGTGGAGAAGAGAAGAAGAAAACGAGAGGAGTAGGACCTGCCAGTTTTGTATGGCGATGATGGGGAAAAAAACAAGAGGAAGCAGGAGGAGAAAAGAAGAAGAAG
>BFEA01000004.1:3767790-3786959 GCA_003427395.1 Chara braunii
CTCTCTCTTAACTTCTCTTTCTTTGCGTGTCATTTCCCCGACCCCGACCCCACCTTCTGCTCTGGTCCTCCCCCTTCCGCTGCTCCTTGTTGACCCGCCACCGGATCCCCCCCTTCTCACTTTCCGACCCCGATCTGGACTATCAATCCAACGCGAGGAAACCCGGGGAGCGGTCGCCCACCACTCGTTGAAGCCAGGGGCTACAACGTCTGATACTCGCCACACCCGCATAAGAGGTCCTCAACGACCAGCAGGGTGTCGGGGATTGCACAGCCTATCACGTCCCACTTTAAGCTGATCTTACGGCTGTTTTGTTCCATACAAAACTCATTCAAATTTTAAATGATTTTTTTTTTTTTTTAGCCTATAAATGTGAGTTCCACTTGAAATGTGTTGGTAAGATGGACTCTACAGGATCTCGGATCGATGGGGGTAAAATTTTAATTTACTTATTTCGGTGAAGGCAGAGATCCCCTTTGAAAAGCGAGGGCATTTTTTCGATTTTTCTTTTGGTGCAATGTCACATTTAAAACATTTACAACTGGTGGAATGTGTTAAACATTTGCAATGGGAAGATTAATGTCAATGATTTAAGCGAGTTGTAGGGTGTTGTAAGGAGCTTGTTGTTGACTAAGTAGTTTATTATAATCTGATTGATGAGCTTCCACACCTGTCATCTCATAGACCAACAAGTTTTACAGGAGGATATTAATCAATTATCCGATTTTGTTGCAGTCTTTTCTTACCCTCTATGTTTGACATCCTTTCCGACCATGACCCCCCTTGCTCTGAAAAATCTCCCTCCTTCAGACCACGTATTTTCGTACCCAACCGGTGAAGAAGCTCGTGCCTTAGTCCTTTTGATCCCTGCATTGTCCTATCTTTGTGTAGGCATTAGGGCCAAGAGTTATGCTTATATATTGAACAATATGTATGAGATCTGCGCAAAAAGTAAATGACAACAGATCTCCAACAAGAGAATGGAAAGGAGCACCTCTTTAGCTTGTGTCCCCCCCACAGTCTGGACAATACCATGGAATACACTGTCAAATGGTTTGTCTCTTCTGCACTGCTGGCCTCACCTGATCTCTCACCAGTAGAAGGCACGACGATTGCTCGACACTTATGTTTAGCGGTAGCTTTTCTTTTAGTGTATTCGGACGTTTTCCGACACAAGCCCTAGCAGCTTCCCAGAGGTGCAACTTCCTCTGCTCACACTTTGCCTCTCACTGTTTGCCTCGAGTCGCCTAGGTCTGATCCTCTCTTTCTCACGGACACACACGACCGATCTCACACGTACTCACTCGGTGTGCCTCTTCCCTTGGTTCACTCCTATAATTACTCTCTCTTTTTCTGTCTCACGCACGGGCACTCCCGCTCAGCTAATTAGTTCGCTGGATCAACTGAAATGCACATGAAACTGTCAGGAGCTAGATGTGTGCAATAAAAAAAAAGATAATAATAAATAAAAATAAAAATAAAAAAATAACAATCAGACCCTCTCTCGATACATGCTCACTACCTTTCAATCTTTCCTCCACATGCACTTCTTATTGCTTCATCTCGCTCTTCTGTTCGGAGTCATCAACCCTCCCTATGAGCACACTGTCTAGATCAAATTTTGAATGTAACTAGGCGCGGTCACCAACAGACACATCCAATTAAAAAAAAAACAACAACAGTTTTTTACCTTTTGTCTTTTTCCCTAACGTTCTCTCCCTTTAATGTTTTTTCTCCCCTGCATTCTCTGTGTCCCTTTTGCGTGCTCAGCATCACAAACCATTGAATGAATGCGACAGGCAACTCACACTTGGTTCATTCGTTCCATATATGTATAAAAGTTCCCTTTATTTGTTTCTTTCAAATTCGGATAAACCTTCTCTACTACCGTCCTTTCCGAACGGAACACACGAACATCAAGGTTATAGTTGGGGGAATTTTCTCTCCATATTCAATAATTTCACACAGTCCTCGGGACTGTATTGGACTGTATTCGCTCAATTAGTACGATGCATTTGATACTGCTCTCTTCTGATTAGAACACACGGTCTTCAACGCAATGTCTGGAAGCTCGTGCGCAAGTTCAAGACCAAGAGTCAGGGAAAACAAAAATAGGGTTGAAAGGTCGAAACGTTGGGCATAAAAGGGCAAATAGATTAAACCTCTATCAGCCCCGAAACTAAGGTTAGTATTAGCGGGTAAGCAGGCGGAAAACTGGGGTCAAGCAGGTCACTCTATTTTCCAAGTGCGAATGAGGTAAATGAGATCCCAAAAATAGGCCCACTTAGCCGATACTAATCCCAAAATCTCAATTTCAGGTGGCGGACAAACTTTGGCCTCCCGACACTAGGACCGGACACGTGCCATTTGCATTTGCAAGTGGAGTTTGCTCTCTCTCTCTCTCTCTCTCTCTCTCTCTCTCTCTCTCTCTCTCTCTCTCTCTCTCTCTTTCTCTCTCTCTCTCACACACACACACACACAAACACATCAGCACACATGACATTTTCCCCTTCCACGTGGTTCATCAGTTCAAGTATTATTTCCCTCTCTCTCTCTTTTCTTAAACGGGTGATGACATCTTTGTCTAAAAATTCGAATAAGTCGACGTGCTTTGTTTTTCTTTTTTCTTATGATCCCTTCGCAAATCTCACTTGTGTTTTTTTTTCATTTTTTTTTTTCTCAAACAGAAATCAAGAAAACTCGATATGTATACTCAACTTACTAGACTTTTCGCAAATTCCACCATATTGCGCTTCCCCCCCCCCTCCCCCCCCCAAAAAAAAACATGGCTCAATCGTATTTTTTGAACAACAAAGCACCTTCACCGCACCGTTTTTTTTTCCTTTCCATATGTTTTTTTTTTTTTTTTTTTTTGGTAAATTTCATCAGTTTTTTTTTTTTTTTTCCAAATAGAAAATCCACAGAATTTCACAGCTAAACTCATCTTACTATATTTTTCGGACAAGGCCTCATTTTTTTCACACGAAAAAAAACAACAACATGATAACATGATGGTTTCTACATCAGGGAAAAACATTTTTTTATGGACAAGGAAAAATTATATTCCAAATTTTATCAGCATTTTTTTTTCCACTTTTATTTTCAAAAAGAAAAATTTGGACTGCTCGATAACAAAACTTTCTTTCCAAACAAAAATTTTAACATCCATGCAGATAAGATGAATAAAAAAGGTTGATAAATTGTCACATTTCCCCTGATTTTGTGATTTTACCTTTCGGTGTCTTCGATAACAATTGTTTTGATAGTTATTGTCGCAAGGTAGTTGCAGAGAGTGGCATTGTATATATAAAGGAGAAGGCATGTAGTTGAGTCATTTACTTTGAAAGGAAAACCGTCACAACATGATTTATCCAGATCATTAAAATAAAATAAAAAAACACTAAATTGAACCACACACTCTGGAACGTGAGCGACTTAGTGGGTTAGCCATTCAAATAATAAAAGGATTATGCAACTAGACCATCTACTATAAAACGAAAATGGTTGTGAAGCTTATGACACACGTTGGAAACTAAGAGAATGGAACGACCAAAGTTTGGTCACCAATCCAATCATTTTTAAACAAGATTGGTCATGAATTTTAACCACACAAATCATCATAATTAAGAAATCACTTAACCGCTTCATTTGCTCTACAACCATAATGGTTAGGTCGTTTAATTATTCATATAACAAAAAATGTAAGTAACACCCAACCGAATCATGTACTATGCAACGAGAATGATTATGTCTGTTAGTTATTCAAGTAACAAAAAATGTGAGTACCCAGCCATACCATTTACTCTGAAACGGGAATGGTTGCGATCTCACAATGAAAACCAGAAGAGAAACATTACCATATAACCTACTATAAAACAAGAATGATTGTGTGGGTTAAAATTTAAATAACTCAACATAACCAATTCATTCTTCATTCATTATTTTAACTTAATTTACATTTTCAATACTACAACATCCTATAAATAATATATAGACAATTAATTGAATTGATTTTTTCTTTTTTATAATGATAATAATACAATAAAGAGGTTCGCTTTTCATAATCAATTTGATTTCKGATGGAAATAAATAGCAACATAATTCATTTGGATTTGAAAAAAGTATTTTCTTTTGTTAGTCAATAAATTTATACGACTTTGCTAAGGTATTTGAACAATACACTATTTGATTATTTCTTCTATTTTTTCTCACAGATATATTTATTTTATTTTTATCTAGGTTTCCTAGCACAACTGTCAAACTCACCCTATTTTCCTGGACGACCCGATCATGCAAGGACTAGGGAAGGTTCCAGCCTATGTAGCATCGTGTTCGGGGTCGGTGACCGAACCCGAACGTTCGCGAACTAACGCGAACGAGCGCCAAAACCCTCCAAACGTGAATATAAAAATATGTATATTTTTTTAATATAAATATATATATATATATATATATATGTTCTGACAGTTCTGTAAAATAATAATACAAACAACTTTGTTTCGGATGTATGCTTAAATTTGTAACCAAACTCGAGTTGAAAATCTAAAACCATTTTTTTTTTTTTTTAAATATGTTCAGCCGAACACGTTCGGGAGGCGTTCGGTCAAACACCCGAACATGTTCGGACGTTTGGAAAACTCCGAATATGTTCAGTGTGCTACATAGGTCCCAACCAAAAAACAAACAAACAAATAAATCCCAAACAAATGAAAAAACAACTATGTTATGGAGAAAATTAAATTGAACAACGTTTACCTCATAATCACATCGAACTTCTTTATCGTATTTTTAATTTTTTAATTTTTTATTTTTTGTCCGGTCGGGCAAGTGGACCCGAACCACTCTGGTAGCCTAGATGTTTCTTAAGTTTAATTATCTATCTATCGATCTATTATCTATCTATTTATCTATCTATCTATATATATATACATATATATCGTCATATACATATATATATAAGCAATGGAACAGGCATTCGGGATAGGCCGAATGCCCGAACGTACGGGACCCCTTAGGGACACGTTCGGTTATTCGGGCCAAATGGAGTCTTAAAAAAAAAAAAAAAAAAAAAAAAAAAAAAANAAAAAAGTTATAAAAAAAAAAATAATAATAATATTTGCTCGAGCATTACATCAAAATTCCTTACCAAATTTGAAATAAAAATAAAATATAAAAAATAAAACTAGTAATAAAAATAAAAAAAATAAAAAGTGAATTAAAATTAGTCAGTGAGACGACACATTTTCGGCACCGCGATCTTTGACGATTTTTCATTTGTTTTTGGCATAGCCAAATGCCTAGAAAACTTACAGATGTGTATTTCACATGATAAAAAACTCATTGAAAAAGTTTCAAAAAATAATATTTTTTTTTAGGCCCCGCAATAAAGTGAAAACAAAAAGTAAAAAGTGAAACAAAATAAAATAGTGAGTGGGCGAGCGTGTTTTAACACCGCCATCTTTAGAGATTTTTAATTTTTATTTGGCTTAGCGAAATGACTTCAAAATTTATAGGCATGTACTAGTACCTCATATCATAGAAAAATCATAAAAAAACATTCAGAAAAACAAACTTATTGTTAGGCCCCGAAATAATGTTTTAGCGAGGGCCAAACGCCTTCGGGTTCGGACCTCGAATTGGACCCCGAATGGGCGTACGTACGGAGGTCGGTCCGGGGACCTCCGTACATACGGGCTGGTGACCCTGTAAATAAGTATTCTTCTATATTTTGTACGTTAGTTATAAAATGAGTTAATATTCATTATAGTCTTATGTGGCAAAAATGAAGGAAAACAACGACCTACCTTTCTGTTCCCCGCATCCAAAGCTCCTCGTAGACTCCATCGAAGCTTCTACAATCCAGTGGGTGGTGTGAGACCTCGTGAAGAAGATAGTAATACTCTGGAATCTAATCATAACGATACACTCATTAGAGTTGTAGCACCCCAATGAACATAATTTGTGTGGTCACAATGTGTTAACAACACTCTGACTGATCTCCAACCTATTGTAGCAATAACAACCTCCCTCTGGATATAACTACAATAGTTGGTGTGGCATAACAACTTTGGGTCATAATGGGAATAACTATCGGACTGACCCACCCTCAACCCAATGTTAACCATGTACAAGAGTCTGAATAATAACATCAAATTAAAACCTCCTCCTTAATAACAATAAAATCTTACATACCCCTAACACACATGTTGCAGCTTAGCGGTAAAAGTAGTAGGTATATTCATAACGCGATAAAAATGCTTCAAGGTTGTTTTAAATCATTAAGATAAGAAAGCAATCGGTTGTCACCCTTGTTGATACTAATACTCAATGATTGCTTGATCCAATAACTTCAGGTGTCGAGCGCATCAGTCCCACAGAGGCACCGCCCACGACCGTGTTTACGTAGGATTGGCAGAATGGTGGAGCGCATGAATGAAAGAAGCAGCAATGTTGTGGTCGAGTGTGCCAACTATACCTCCATCAAGTCCCTACAACATGATAGGGCCTCCCGTGGTACAATTTAACTCCACCTGCGAGAGTTGTCACCATCCTTTAGGTGGGTGTATCCCTGCCTAGCTACTGAACCACACACGGAAGTTTTTCTATGTAATCACAGAGGAGGCTTTGTTGAGGGCATTTCTCGTATGCTGTAGCATAGTAGGAGGTACTCGCGGTCAATGCTTACATCAAACCCGTACGTGAACCACCACGTGGGGCGTTGATCTCTTACGGACGATGTCGTATTAAATACTCTTACAAGGGTATTTGGCGTACTTTTGCAGGTCACACCAGGGAGGCGTCGGTCATCGTTGACGACGCCTTTCGTAGCCAAGGCGTGGTCGTCACCTCAATGCCGAACTCGATATCGGATTGAGTCGATGTGTGGATAAGCGACGTGCCGATGCTCGCATGTCGGCCACAGATGCACGCAGTGGACTCGTGCGTGCGAAAAGAAGTTGACCTTTCATTTTACTGGGCGGCGTGCGTAGTATGTATAATTGTCAAAGCAAAATTCCTTGAGGCTTAGCCATGCATGGTGTCCGAGGCCAACGGCGGTGTAGCATCAGTGTGGTGAGCGGCTTGCCAGAGGCAAAACATTGCCTAAGCCCCAACGCGGCAAAGAGCGAGAGTTCACCGACTGCGGGTTCGGTCAGTGGGCCGAGGTAAGATCTCGGTGCATTTTCCATGTCCGGCCGTGAGGTCGATACCGTTTGTATTAATAACTGCGTGTGCTAATCCCAACCTTGGACCTAGCACTATTGCTTATGGTGTCGGACTTTCATCAGACAAATCTAAGGATCAAGGCCGGTTACTGGCGACGATTGAAGAAGTTGAGCTGTTGAGAGTCATGCAGGACTATCCCCTTTGGTTTTGTTGTTGGGCCAGGCGGCTGGCCTGACCAGAGCGACCAAGTAGGTGCCACGACCTCTCCCCCTCGCTTCTACGACTCTTACAATTTTTTTCAAACTTTTTGAAGTCCCATTTTTTGGGACGAACCCGGTACCAGTATTGGTACCGAGACCGACGGTGGAATTGATGGGCCTCACTCAGTTGGTACGCTCCTGATCTGTTGAAAAGCAGACCTTAGCTCAAACTATTGGAAGCAGGTGGGTAAAATACTGTCATTCCGAATTGCCCGCTGTAGGCCAGTGAAACGATAAAGGGGGTAGCTGCAGACATGAGCTGCTGTGGCCGACATTGTGGCGGGGAGCGACTGAAACCCCCACAAGTGGCTCTCCTAACAGTCGGGGACCTTGAGCACGGGCCTCTTTTGGCAAGCCCGGGCTCGGTGCAAATACCGTTTATAAAGATTTTGCCACTGGTCTTGGGTGCGAGGCCATCAATTGTTGAAACACAAACCGAGTTCGGAGTCCAGCGGGACCAGACGAGTAAGAAGTTATAATTCTTAATTATCAGGGGTCAGTCAGTTCCACAACTGTGTCTCGAGGATATTGCTCCATCACAATTATTTTGGGACGCTAACATTTGAATAGTACGAAGTAGGTTAGCATGGCCCCTCCGCAAGGATTACGATATAATAACGGGACGAGGTTCTGCTATCCAACACATCGGCTCTCGCCCTTTCCGCAAAAGGCGAGAGCCCTCCCAACCATGTCACGCATGAGTAAGAACAAAAACAAAATGAGAGACAACTTGAGGACAACACATAAATAATCCCGCGGCCGCGAAGACGGACGTGGTCACATTGCCACTTCGTCGCTCTAGCCACGTGCGCTAGTTGTACTTCCCTCGGTCCCTTACAACAGGATACGTTCCCGCGGGGCACAACTTGCCTTCCGTAAGGGGATGTCACTACCCTTAGGGGTGTATCCCCACCGAGCTATTGACCCACGAACGAAAGTTTTTAGATGCAATCGCAAAGGTAGATGAGATGAGGGCATTTGCTCGATTCACTTCAGTATAAGAAACACTTGGTTAAACACCAAGTGAACCCAAACGTCGTTCACCCCTTGGGGCGTTGGTCCCCTAAGTACAAATCAGACACCGGTCGGTTAAGAGGGTCTCAACCAAACGTGAAACCCTTAACTCAATCGTAGTCTCTTTAGACACTAGTAAAAAAAAAAATTATAACAACCACATATAATTACATCAAAAGGAATAAACCGTGGTCGATAGGAAGGTATATCCAATCTGAAATGATAACTGAAAGAAATCCAATCATCATATGGTACATCTAATAACACAAGATCAAAATAAAACCGGACCATCTTAGGTCGAACTCCATGGATAAAAAAATCATACGTAGTTGCCAACGAGGAGCTGACTCCAACAGTAACCTCGATGCTGCCGACAAGGTAGTTGGTCTCGCTCAATTTTGACTCGATGAGGCGCGCTGCCAAAGTCAATCATTCCAACCTACTGTCGACTTAAGATTAGACACGCATACCCATCTTCATACATTTATAATCTTCTTGGATGACCGACTACTTCATGAATGATTCTTGATTAGGTGCATTACTTGAAGTGTGGCATATCTCACCCTCTAGGAAATGGTTTGGGGTACTCCTCCTCCTCGCCCGAGCACAAAACTTGGATATCAGAAGTTGGACTGTCTCCACCGAATCGGCAAAGTACCCCTCCGTAGAACGGTCCACTCTAGGTCGATAATAAGACCATCTCCTAAAGCAACGAACCCCCACCCCAGATTCTTCCTAAAGAGAAAATGTGTCCTCCACGTGTATATTTCAATTGTTCTTGTTTTTTCATACGTTCGTGGTAACATAAACGAAGAAAGTAAGAGGAGGTAGAAACTGAAAATCATTTGAACGGGTATAGATAAATGAGATCCTTCGAGATAGAACGGATATATCTCAGGTAAATGCTAAGTCCAATTGACTTCATCTTTATTATATTCACGAGTTTGTTTTTACGTTACCCGTTGAAATTATTCACTTCGAAATGGAAGTGCTTTTGATATGTAGGCAGGTGAAAAACAAAAAATATGACAATCATTTTTTTTGTCCCAAATAGGTATAAACCAATTTCCTTTGCAAACATCTTTTTACCTACCTGCATACTTAAAAAAACTACAGATTTAGAAACAGGTTGTTTTCACAGTGTTCCGACTCTTCACTACTTCATGACTCTTCGAGATTTTCGGACGACCTAAATAGTTGTTAAGATAAATTGTTTTCAGGGTGTTCAAACTCTTCACCACTTAAGGATTGTTCATGATTTTTGGTTTGTCTAAACAGGTTGCTTTCAAACTGTTCAGACCCTTCATTACTTAAGGGTTGTTTGAGATTCTTAGAGTTCTTAAACAATTATCAAAATAGATTGTGTTCAGGGTGTTTAGACCCTTCACTACTTCAGGATTGTTCGATATTTTCAGACTGCCTTAACAGGTTGTTTTCACGGTGTTCATAACCTTCACGAATTTAGGACAGTTCAAGGTTTCCAGATTACCTAAACATTTGTCAAGATAGATTGTTTTCAAGATGTTCGGACCCTTAACCACTTCAGGATTGTTCGGGATTGTCAGCCTGCTTTAACAAACTGTTTTCAAGGTGTTCAGACCCTTCACCACTTTAGGACCGTTCGGGATCTTAAGACTGCCTAAATAATTGTCAAGATATATTATTTTCAGGGTGTTTGAACCCTTCACCAGTTCGAGATTGTTCATAATTTCCAAACCGCCTAAACAAGTTTTTTTAGGGTGTTCAGACCCTTTACCACTTTAGGACCGTTCAAGATTTGCGGACTGCTTAAACAGTTGCTAATATAGGTTATTTTCAGGGTGTTCAGACTCGTCACCACTTCAAGATCGTTTATAAATTTTATGTTGCCTAAACATTTTGCTTTCAGGATGTTTAGACCCTTCGCCACTTCAGGATTGTTCAAGATTTTTTGACTGCTTAAACAATTGCCAAGATAGGTAGTCTGAAAATCCCAAACTATCATGAAGTGGTGAACGGTCTGATCACCCCGAAAACAACCAGTTTAGGCAGTCTGAAAATCCCAAACCATCCTGAAGTGGTGAAGGGTCTGAATACCTTGAAAACAACCTATTTAGGTAGTCTGAAAATATCGGATTATCCTAAAGTGGTGAAGAGTCTGAACAACTTGTTTCAATTTGAAAATCATGAATCATCCCAAAGTGGTGAAGGGTCTGAACGCCCTTAGAAGAACCTTTCACTATATGAAAATCGAAAAAATATTTTTGAGGGTTGTTTTTATGGTGTTCATCCCTTCACTACTTCAGGGTTGTTTGGGGTTTCCAGACTATCTAAACAGGTTGCTTTCGGGATGTTCAGACCTCTTAGCACTTCAAGATTGTTTGGGATTTTCGGACTCCCTAAACAGTTGTCAAGATAGGTTGTTTTCAGGGTATTTCAAACCCTTTACCACTTAAGGATCACTCATGAATTTCATGCTGTCTAAATAAGTTGTTTTTAGCGTGTTCAAACCCTTCAGCACTTCATGATCGTTCGAGATTTTCAGATTGTCTAAACAGTTGCCACAATAGGCAGTCTGAAAACCCGAACCATCCTAAAGTGGTGAGCGGTGTGAACACCCCGAAAGAAACTTGTTTATGCAGTCTGAAAATTATGAACCATCCTGAAGTGGTGAAGAGTCTGAACACCCTGATAGCAATCTGTTTAGGAACTCTAAACATCCCGAACCATCTTGAAGTGGTGAAGGTTATGAACACGCTGAAAACAACATTTCACTCTGTGAAAATAATCAGGAAGTCTTCACACAACTGAAAAATATATAACTTTTAACAGTGGCGTCCGTTTATGAAAAACAATTTTTCTCTCAGGCGCGATAGCAAAGAAGATGCCACAATATTCCGCATCGAGATGGACACAACTTATTTTATTTATCCAACCACGTGGTTGGAGACACCAAAATTGACGAACTCAAGATGGGACACCGCCTGTCGTGAAAGGGGGTCACTGGGGAGGACCAACCCTTGGTCAACCCCAACCATGTCTACGAGACGCAGTTGAACGGGTTCGTGAATGTGAGGTGTGGATAGGATTAGGAACTAGACACATTCGATCAGGAAAGAAATAGTGTTTTCTTATGTATTGCGTTGAATAAGAGTGCACATACCAGGGCTCGAAGAGAGAGAACCAGGCCACAAAGTGGCAACATCACATGAACCGCAATTTGCGTTTTCTTCCAACCTGACAGTTGGAATCCCATTTCGGGATCAGAGTATTTGGTGGAACTGGTGAACCATTCAGGTCGAATGAGACAAAGGGTAGAGACTCACCTCAGACCCCTACTCACTTGAGGTTTTCCTTTAACTGAAGTTATTGCTTTATTCGCCTTAATGATGACTTTCTTAATCTTATGGGCAACCACGACACTACAAAATGAATTACTCCTTTGCACTATTTATTCTCTCAGGCGTGATAGCGAAGGAGACGCTGGAGTAGTTCGCAGCGAGATGCACATGACATATTTTATTTATCCAACCGCGTGGTTGGAGATACCGAGAATGACGAACTCAAGATGGGGACCACCTGTCGAGCGCATCGGTCCGGCACCGCACAAGGGCAGTGCGAGACCCTCCCGCCCACGTCACGCAGGAGTTGGTTTAAATCCTTTGCCGCCAATACACATGGAGCTTCCGCAAGCCGCTCCGGCCGAGTGCGCCAGCCATACCTCCCGCGAGCCCCTACGACAGGATAGGGCCTACGCGAGGCACGACTTACCTCCACCTTACGGGAGTTGTCACCTCCCTTCGGTGGGCGTATCCCCGCCGAGCTACCAGTCCACAATACGAAAGCTAATCAGTTGCCATCGCAGAGGTGGACCGGCCGAGGGCGTTTCTCGTTCGCTGTAGCATAGGGGGTACGCGCGGTAATACGCCTCTATCGGACCCGCACGCGAACCGACGTCTTGGGGGGCTGAAGTCCCTAGCGCGACCCGTCGTTGGTGGACAAGGACGTATCCCACTCGCCACACGCACACCACTCTACAAAACAAAAAAATAAACAACATACACATGCGCACTCAAAACAACGCGACAACACTCATAGTCCCTTCAACGTCTATTCAATAACTTTTCGCTGCGGAAAATCAAGTAAGCGGCACGGGCGAGGCTCAGTATAAAAATCGCGCAGCCGTAGAGCCTTATCATATCGACTAACAATGCAAACGTACGCAAATAGTCGCAATGATGGCGTACTATGTAGTGCCCATAATCGCGTGGACCCTCGTGGATCTGAGTACCACTTATGATACTCAAGTGTCAGACTCGAAGTGCCGTGAGGGTCTAATCCCTCATGATATTGCACGGCTGAAGGAATAGTCGTGCAGCGGCCTCGAGACCTCCGGCCTTTGGTCTAAGTGTCTCGGTAGGCAAGGCAAATAGGCTCTGCACGGGGACAGATTCCTTCCCTGCAGAGTCTAGGGCTTGGGATGTCCTGGACAAGGACCTTGAATCCCGACCCAGGACCAACGTCTGACTATAAGAATCTCTTAGAAGCAAAAGGATAAAAGGGGATCTCCTTTTTCTCTCAAACACATAATCTGTTTAACCCTTACGCGCGGTCACAATAGGCCGCGCGAAACACTCGAGACATATATATAAAGGGTTATTAATATAGGACGATCACTTCTCACTGTCACAGTGAGACTTCTCTCAGCCATATATATGTATGTGATCGTAGGCAATCAAATTCAGAGTCCGAACCACAAGCACACCTGCAATCACATCCAAGATCTAACAAAAGTCCACGCACTACACGGGGTCAATTTCCACCATTCTCTATGCTCATACCCCTTGCTTTAGCCATACAAACCTCACTCTTGTGCAACTCCCCTAAATAAATACTCAGTACTTTTGTTAAATGGCCATTCAATAAAGTCAGGGTGAAAACACAATGAAACAATTCAAACCACAGGGCTAAAGCCTTCAGGTTGAGTGACAAGAGTGGATTGGAGTTGAATCGCAAACCGACGAATCGACAACCGACCGGTTATCAGTGATAACAGAAGATGATCCTCGTAGGATTAAGCTGAAACTAGTCCAAATCCTGAATCAAACGGTCAGGAGGACCTTTCAGTTCCCTGCCTCCAGGATTCCTCCTGATTTCCGGCAGAGCTCCCGCAATCAGTGGGTGGACACCCCACAGAGTCTTGCTGCGGTCCCACGGGTTGCAATCCCGCCTGTTGCCTTCCTCTCAGATCAGGACTAGACTTAGATTTTAGAAGGGCAGAAGTAGAAACATTTAGTCTCTCAGATACAAGAGGGGTGTACTCAGACTCGCAAGAGAGGGCCTTGTAATCTTCACATGCCCGAGGGCCCCGCAATGACGACCAAAACGGGCAACCGCCAGTCAAACCAGAGTCAAACTGATGACAAACGACACTCCCACAAAGCTTCAAATCGTAGTGGTAATCCCCTTCAACAAGCTTAATCTTTCCCACTCTTTATTGAAAACGCAGATAAGCCGTAGTAAAGCTTAGTTGGATGCTCCGCGCCCACCAGCCGATCTCAATGACAAGGTATCATACCCGCATCCCCATGCAAGTACCACAACGTCACATCTTGTAGTGCACAACGATATAGTGTTGAACAGTCCGCAAACAGTGGAGATTTCGGGCAGCTCCTAATCTATCATTCCTCGCTCTTCCGTTGACTTGTCATCCAACCGTCCCTCTAAGAAGCCGGCCGTGAGGGAAGGTCCCTACATAACCATCTAGCCGGTCGAGGCCTCGTCCGTTACCGGAGCTAACCAGACAAAACGCTTCACCTATTGAGGAACCAAGGTACTGAAAAAAATGTCACTAAGAGCAAACTCTCGTTGTCACCAGTATTCATGATCAGAGCCCTTCCTCCTACCAGGTGCTAAAAGCCTAGGGCGCTACTGCACAACTACTAGCAACCTCCACATCGGTCGTGCATCCTGTTGGTGCTGACGGCAACAACCGAGGTGCATGAAGACATCGACCTTGTGGGCCACCACCGCAAAGACCCGGTAAGGTCCTTCACCTTCTCTCGTCAGAATAAGGTCGCCTACCTTTTCTCATGCAACGCAGCCCAACTCTCCTCGGCATGCGTGTCCTGAATCTTGGCGAGGTCCAGTAAGCCGATGTCTTGTCATGCAGGCGCGTCAACTCCCTCCGGTAACTTCGACGATGGAGGAAACACAAGTATGGCCACGAGAGGGAACTTGACCACTCGATGACCCTGGCTCCCCGACTTCACCTGTCACGCGCAACATATTAACCAGTGGCGGCTTAATGACTCTAATGAGCACAAACCAGGTATGAGTAACAGCGAGGAGTACAAACTGAAATTTGGAGACGAGCGACAAAGTCATCACAACAGCCGCATTACCACCACCTACCAACTGCACAGCTTGGGACGAATCTTCCCGTCGGCCATGGTCAGGTACGTGTGCTTTCCCCCACAGTTACTAGCTACCCCCGACCCTCACGCTCTAAGCAAAGGCAAAAAGGACAGAGATTGAGAGTAGGCCTGCCGCCAACTACGGGCAGATATATCGAAAAGAAATTTGAGTGGGAGTATGGAGTACGAAGTTGTCAGAGGCATCCATCGTCGTACGCTCTACGAGATAGTTAGAGAGGAACAGAATGAATCGTGACTGGCAAGAAACCGAATGAATCGTCCACTAAAACGCGGGAGTATTCATTGCTACTTTGCGAAACTGTTCTCGTCTTTCTGCGTGCAGCCTGTAAAGTTGGTCCAACCAAACTACTAATTCTAGTCTACGTCCAACTCCTCCATCCAACTTGTAGCTGTCACAGACCCCTGCTTACTACTCAGGCTCACTCGATTCTGTTGAGAATCGAGTGAATTGGACAATATCTTGTTCCTCTATAGTCGTTGGCTCTGCCATCTCCGTGCAACCACTTCTTCTCTAACTCTCTTTTTACTAACCTTCTACTCATTCTACTGCTGGATTCGAACTCGCCTACCAACAAGACCACAAAACCAACTCTCTAATCGCCCGTTTTCGTTAAGAAACGGGCGAGGTGTTCTATCCATTTCGCTTTTCTTCATCGTTCTTCCATACCCCCCCGCGACCCGTTTTCCATCTACCTCATTTTCTACTCGCTCCCTAGCCATTCTAACCTCACTATTACGTTCGCCTGGAGCAAAAACCCCGGGATCGCCCCTTTCCCCTACCGTTTCCATTCAGGATCGAGAGTGTGGTGTGTTCTCCGCTGCGCCCGACTCCTACTTCCGCCATCCCCTTTGTTGCACGTACCCGGTGCGGAACCGTGCCAGGTTCATCTCGTCTTGTTTTCACTTTCCCCCCTTTCTCCTTCGTCCCCGTCTGTGCCTCATCGGCCTACCGCCCGTCGCCCGCTGTGTACCGCTGCCCGACCGGACTCTCCTCCCTGCCTCACCTGTTTCAACCCGACAGTACCTCACAATAACCTACTTGTCCTTCCTGTCGTAGCATTTCGCTTCCAGCCTACAGTCGGAGAGTATTCCACGAGCAAAGTTAGTGCCCGCCCCCACTCGACATCTACCCGTTGGCCCCTCCTTTCTTTCATCGGTCCGACTGCACCCGGCGCAATGGCCCGCCCGACGGCCTTCGTCTCTTAGGGAAACCGATGAGGGACTCGGCCGCTAGCCAACTCTAAGTCTTTCGCCCCTACGCCTGAGACCAACCGATGGTCCGCAACTCATCTTTGTTGCCGGCCCCGCCGTAGTCTCCGCGTATTCACTCCGCCCAGGCGGAGTGGTCCACCTTCTCGGGCCCCCAACGGTCAAGCTCTCCCACAGATAAGCGGGCTGTGGAATCAAGGGTACCGGGCCGCTGCAAAGTCTGCAGTGCGCGTCCAAATTAAGCAAGCTCTGGTGCATCTCTTGGTGGTTGTAGCCAATATGCCAATGAGGGCTTTAAAGGGCGAATTGGAGACGATTCCATGTGGTCCGCAACACATCGTAGTACCACTGTGGGCCTTGGCACGGTCCCTCGGGCATAGTCCACCAACTCGTGGGTCTCAACAGGCACGCTCACACTCAAACCTCTCACAGCAAACCGCGGATGGCGGCGCTCCTGCGGAAATGCCCACGTCATTCAGTTTTCTTTCGCCTTGCGGGCTAATCACCCACTTACTTGCATACCCGTTGAACTCATTGGTCCGTATTTCCAAATGGCGAGGCCGAGGTATTTCATCGGCGTCTCGAACACACGGAGTCCGAACGGGCCCGTCTAGAGAGGCGCATACTCAAGGTTTCCGACCGACGACCTCCAAAGACCAGCGCGACGTCTGAGTCAAGGCACGTCGAAGCATAAAAAGTAACGGAAATACGACACTAGAATGAATTATTTAGAAAAATGTCACCGTCGATAGGGCACTGCCGACGGCAAAACCCAAGGGGGATAGCCCTGTCGGGCCCTTCGCGCCACTCTGATGTTCCCGCGCCGTCGCCCGACCTCGATCCCTGAATCTCCCAGATGAAAGTCCGACACCGTAACCAATAACGCTAGGCCCAAATCTGGGTTTAGCTCTGACAGACATCTGAATAAACGGACCCCGCTCGACGTGCGGGCCTACCGAAAATGCTTCAAACCTTCTTGTTGTCGATGTCGTTCTCCATACGTACACATGGCCACAGGAAAGCACATCAATCAATGAGACATAATATTTTAATCTGTGTTTTAATGAGAAGAAGGAAAAAAAATTCTAGCCGGCGATCATGCCGACCCCTTAATCATCAACAATAAAAAGATCACGCGCGCCTCAAGTCTGCGCGCCCACACACTCTTTATTCTAGTCAACCATCAGCCACATAGACAACGAACCCTGCCGCGAGTCGCGCGATATATTTAATTTTTAAACCAAAGCTATTTTCTGCCACTTGCAAAAACCAGGGCAGATACCCTTGTAAGGGTATTCGCGCCGACAGCTTACCGGACCATATTAAGCGATGTCCCCGTCGCTTTGCCAAATTAGAAAGCTATAAATCCATCCACATTTCAAATGCTGACGAGAAAGGAACCAATCCGATTAGCCGACAGACTCAGGTTAAAGGCCTCCACCAATCTGTGCCTACACAACTATATGTTGCCAGGGTTTCAACCTGGGTCCCCATTGCCCTGACATTATGACGCCGGTGTATTACGCATCAATACTACAGCATAAGTTCTAAAGACCTCCTCAAACCATCCTTTTCCCTTCGTCATAGACAAACGTCGGCTTCTCGTTGAGTGTCCCTGCTAGACTCTTTCTCGTAAGCAGAGTCATATCCAGGGACGCGGGCTTCAAATGAGACCTCGGAAGACACTCTCGCCTCTCTCCCGAAAATCCTCACAGTCATGTATATATACATATATACACTTAAATCTCATCTCAGCTCCTTCTGCAGTCTAGTACAGAAATGCTAGATCTCCATCCTGACCCACCATAATCTGGTTGATCGAGCCAGATCTACGGCCTACCGCATTGTTGCTTTAGCGGTAGTATCCTCTCGTTGATTATGCAACGATAAGTATCCTCCTGATAAGCATTCAATCAGGACTCCTGAAAGGTTCAACTCATATTCCCCACCATCCCACCGGAGTAATTCCCTGGGGCGTGCATAACCCCTTAAGCTCTTACCCCGTTGGTAGACGTGGTTCCGCAGCCAGGTTGTGCTGGCTTGCAACCATCCAATAGGGGTTGCGCCCTAGAGGTGGTAATCTTTACCGTTTAGCTTGGTATTCCTCAATATGCCTTAGGATTAGCACAAGTGTCTAGACGGTGCGTCACAAAACAGACCACAGGCCCGCTGAGGGACTACGCAAGGGTCTGTCTCACTTTTAAAATTGTTAACTAACTCCCTATGGAATAACATAGAAAGCACGACCCCTTCTCACGATCACAAACAAATTCACCGCTAGGCTTACACAAGGCCGTGACCCACTGACTTTATCAGAGACAACATACCACACATCCTACGACATCTTAATGCACTGGCTTGCGACCTTCTCAGTTCCACCAATGATCAAATCCGTAATTCTGGTTCCTTTCGTCAGACTTTTATCAACTCAAACTTTGCTTATCATGCCCTTAAATCTATTAACCACTTTTCACACGAATATGGTCTCTTCCAATAGGTCTCCCAGCCATCCCTCTCTTTCTAGGATGAGCTATCACACTACCCTTTTTAAAACACCTTCCTTTTGAAGATGAGTCTTCCAATAAACAACACTATCACCTTCCTTAATCTGAAGGGGTCTCAACCATAAAACAACTCAAACCAAGGGACCTACTTATGAGCCCTCTCCACAACTTAACCACAAAACAACTCAAACTAAGGGACCTGCTTAAGGGCACTCTTCGCAACTCAATCGTAAAACACCCAGCATGGTAAGTATTCGAGTCCCAGAGACTCGCAAAATCCCTTAGGATTTTCACACTTCTGTCGCACAACAAACTGCACTACCTCTCCTTATACTCGGCCCTATCACCAGCCCGTGGGCAGATCGCACGACTATACCGGAGAGTAGACAGTCCACATCCATCCATTCCCACAATTCTATGACACACAAGGTGCCTCTTATATATTTTTCCACACAAAATCACACAAGCGGTTATCGGGTAGCTGAAAATTCAGGAATGAAAATTATGAAGTGAGGGTTTTGGGCAGTCTGAAAATCCTGAATGGTCCTGAAGTGGTGGAAGGTCCGAAGACCCTGAAAACCACCTGTTTAGGCAGCCTGCAT
>BFEA01000004.1:3797089-3810936 GCA_003427395.1 Chara braunii
AAAAACTAAAGAAAAAAGGAAACAAGGCAACTACCTCGTAGATAAGAAACAACCACCTTCGTTGTGCGGGAGCACGACTACCATCTCCCCTCGAATATAACACCTATGCATTGTATTCGAGTTTTCCAAAAAACGGGTTTCTGGAAAGTTAGACTTTTCTCTTTGAATACAAGGTCACTTCTGGAAAGTAACACCTATGCATTGTATTCGAATATAGCCTTTTTTCCCCCGAAGGTCAACGCCTGCTCCGTTTCTGAGCGGGACAGGCCCATACAGGCCCATAATCACAAATTACTGTCCGTGCTCTCTCTCTCTCTCTCTCTCTCTCTCTCTCTCTCTCTCTCTCTCTCTCCTCTTGTGTGACGGCGCTTCTAACAGCCAAGAAAGTAGAAAAATAAAAAAGCCACTCACCAAGGTCTCGCTGCACTACCGAGGTCACCGAGACAAAAAAAAAAAGGTTGTATTTGTCCACGGTCTAGCGGAAGATTCATTCGCATTTTGCACATTTGTTGAGGACTGGAGCAAGGGCCCAAGTAGGGGAAAGGAATGAAACTTGACCCAGAACATGGAAAGGTACCTCGCTACTTTACTTTTACCTTAACGAAAACAACGCATAGTATGCGTTGTATTCGTTTACAATGCATATGCCTTATGTTTGGGGGAAGACAACGCTCCCACTACGTCAAGGCACGAATATTCTCACGACGTGCGTGCAGTTGGAAAAAGGTTGGCGGGGGGAGGAGTGAGAGAGAACGAGGGAGGCTATGGACGGAAGGAGTCAGAGGACCTACCTCACCCAACCTGCCAATTGCCCCCCCGTTCTCAGGGGAGGGCAGAGGAAAATGAGGGGGCGTTGTTGCATCCTACAACATGCACCTGGCTAAGGTAAGGGTTAGTTGCAGTGTAGTTAGAGTTAGTTTTTTTTTTTTTTTTTTTTTTTTTTTGCTGCATTCTCGTGAGGACACTCGTCCTCACGAGGTGCTACCTCTGACAGAAAGTACCAGAGGTAACTGTCAGGCTCCCGTTTTGAATAGGAGTCTGGAAATTGAAGGGTTAAAAAAGAAAAGGTCAAGTACAACCTTTTTCCTTGACGTATTTACCTTGGGAAACAAGGTTATATACATCAAACTGAAAGGGGTTGTATCTCTCCAACCCCTTATCAGAAAAATAAAAAAAAAATAGTTTTAATAATGTCATGATCTCAACTATCACGTGAAATTATGAGATAAATGAGATAAAGAAAAAAAAAATTATAAGTCGGTCAGTTAAAGAAAATGGCCCCTCTAAGGTTGTGGTTGTCTTGCGGCCACAATTGACCTTTGATCTTGGAAAAATCAAGGGCTCACTGTGAGCCCGCGATTTTGCATGAGGGCTAGAGTGACAGCCCTCCTTAGCCATATGGGCTGTTGGAGAGGCTGCCGGAGGCAACAAGGGAGGAAGCTGGAGGTCTGCAATGGAGTTTAGAGGAGGAGGAGGACGGCCATAGCCAGGGTAGGGAGCACTCTGCTTCACTTCCCTCTGGCTAGTACTGGTCCGGTGGAGCAGTCCTTAAGACTCTCCGAGACCAAGGTGGCACGACAGAAGGTTGTTTTGGGCCTGAATTTTTTCCAGGACCCGGATTTTATTAATTTGACGATGGTTTTCAACGGCACCAACGGACTTAAGGGCACACTAGTGGAGGTGTCGTTGGACTAATTGCGGCAAGCTGATTTCTCACTCTTGTGGGGTTATGCTGCCAATTGTTTCTGGCGTGAATTTTGCGGTATTATGTTGCCGAAATTGGGGGTCGTCAGGCAACGCTAAGTGGAAGGAAAGTGTTGGATTATTTTTGGTATATCGAGGGACTCGCCATCAACGTCATCAGGAGGGGTGAAATGCAATGAGACTGTTGTGACGACATGGGGAGCACCGAGATCTGTGGTTCATTTATGCTTGTGGACTACGTTAGTTAGAGTGAGGGTGTCGGCGATAGTCTGTCGATTGGACCAGGCTTGTCAAGGTGGAATGGCAAACCGTTTCTTTTGTGCTTGCAATGACGGTACTGAGGTCATTGGCATTGGCCTAGTGGGATCCTTAAGGACTGGCGGGGCATGTGACTAGGACGGGCGGTGCCGGGGGAGGTTGCTCTCGCGGTTTTTTTTTTTTGTGAGGCGTGATGGAAATGGTTTTGGTGGGTGATATCATCTGGTGTTCGAAGGAATAGTGCAAGACTACCTAGGACCACTTGAGACTAGTTAGCATTGGCGTGAGGCCAGTGGACTTTATGTTTTTTAGGACGTGTGAGGCTCACCATTTTCACACTTGGGGCTACCGTGAGTGAAACGTGCGAGTAGAGGGTGAATTGATGTCATTGCTTGGCCTGGGACTTACCTTGGGACTATGCTTTTTCTTGGGTGGTGCGTATATATATTTTCCTTGACTTTCTTGAGTGAGTTGGGGCGTGTTTGACACCTTCAGTCAAGGTCAGTCGGCGACTCGGTTTCCTTTCCACACATGTATGAGCCCACACTTTGCTTGACCCTGTTTGGCTTGAACATTCAAAAGAAAAACTTGAGTAAAGCGTGTATGCTCATGCATGCGAAAAAGTGGGATCTAACGTGAGTATGAGTTGCTATATCTTCTGGACTTGTGGTTGTTTTTTAGTGTGCCGGTAGGTAGAGTGATGTTTGCAAAGGAGATTGGTTTATGCCTATTTAGGACAAAAGAAAATGATTGTTATTGTTTTACCTTTCATCAACCTACATGTCAAAAACACTTACATTTTGAAGTGGATAAGTTCAACAGGTACCGTTAACAAAAATTCGTGAATATAATGAAGATAAAAAATTGGACTTAGCATTTCCCTGACGTGTATCCATTCTACCCCAAATGATCTTATTTGTCTATACCCGTCCAAATGATTTTCATTTTCTACCACCTCTAATTTTGTTCTTCTAAGTTACCTTAAACTTACAAAAAAACAAGAAGAATTCAAATCTATACACGGTGGACAAGTTTTCACTCTATGAAGAATCAGGGGTGGAGGTTCGTTGCTTTATAAACCGTCCCTGTTATCGACCCTTAGTGGACTGTTCTACGGAGGGGTACTTCGTCGATTCGGTGCAGACGGTCCGACTCCTGAGATCAGAGTTTTGTGCGTGGGTGAGGAGAAGGAGTACCCCAGACCACTTCCTAAAGGGTGAGACATGCAACACTTCAGGTAGCACACCTAATCAAGAATCATTTGCAAAACAGTTGGTCATCAAAGAACATGAGAAACGTATGAAGATGGATATGTGTGTTTAATCTTAAGTCGACAATTGGTTGAAATGAATGACTTTGGCAACGCACCTCATCAAGTCCAAACTAAGGCAGACCAACTACCTTGTCAGCTACATTGAGGTTATTGTCGGAGTCAACTCCTCGTTGGCAACTCAGTATGATTTTTTTTACATATGGACTTCGACCTGAGGTGGTCGTTTTTTTTTTGTTATTGGATGTACCATATGATGATTCGATTTCTTTCAGCTATCATTTCATATTGGATATACTTTCCTATCGACTACAATCGATTCCTTTTGATGTAATTATGTGTGGTTGTTATAACTTTTTTTTTACTATTGTCTAAAGGGACTAGGATTGAGTTGGGGGGTTTACACTTGGTTGGAACGTTCATAGCCGACCGACGTCCGCTTTGTACTTAGGAGATCGGCGCTCTAAGAGACACCACTCCACCACACACCACTTGCAGAAAAGACAAAAAAATATGGCAGTGTACCTTCCCATGTTCTAGTCGAAGATTCACGTGAAGGGGGCAAGGTTTCTCATGGGATAAGCGAGTTTGTTGCTGCATCATCCGTCTGGATTCAAATTGTTTGTTGCACAATTTGAGGGAAGTTGTTAACGGATGGGTCGTTAAGGTAAGTTTGCCGTTTTTTTTTCTGTTTTTTTTTTATTATCGTTTTTTACAATCCTCCCGTTTTGCGGGTGTTTTTAGGCGTTGAGAGTGAGAAGCGGGGAGGGGAAAAGACTGCAGCGAGTTGTAGCATTGTAGTTGAAAGAAAATCGTAAAAACATATATATATATATATATATATATATTTATCTCGTGGATTATAAACAATCATTTTGGGTGTGCGAGAGCACGAGTAGCTTCCACTATGATAAGGCATGAATATTCGTGGCTGCAAGATTTTGGATCTCGTGGCTTACGAAGCGCGAGTGATTGGAAGAAGGTTGGAGATGGAAGAGTGAGAGAGAACGAGGGAGGCTAGGAAATGGAAGACCTACCTTACCCAACCTGCCATCTACCTGCCCCGTTTTCATACGAGGGCAAAGGAAAATGAGGTGGGGTTGTTGCATGCAACAACATGCACCTGGCTAAGTAAGGGTCAGGTGCAGTGTAGTTAGAATTAGTTTTATTTTATTTTTTCTTTTGTTTATTTTTCTTTATTTTGTTGTATTCTCATGAGGACACTTGTCCTCAAGAGGTGCCACCTCTGACATAGGTAACTGTTAGGCTCCGGTTTTTAGAGGGAGCCTGGAAATTGAAGGGTCAAAAAGGAAAAGGCTAAGTACAACCATTTCCTTGATATATCTCCCTTGGAAAACAGGGTCAGATACATCAAACTGAAAGAGGTTGTATCTTTTCAACTCCTTATAAAAAAAAAAGAAAAAAAATAGTTTTGAAAATGTCATGATCTCAGCTATCTCGTGAAATTCGGAGATGGTTGAGATAAAGAAAAAAAAAATAAAAGTGGGGCAGTTAAAGAAATTGTCCCCACTAAGGTTATGGCTCACGTTGTCGCACTTTTTTCTAATCGGGTCACTTCTGACGACCAGAAAGTCAACAGGCTATCACGTAGGATTTTGTTGTTTGTATGCAATAAAAGTAAATAAAATTAATTAACGCAATTTCGTCCTTTTGTGTGCGTTCGACTTCGAGCAAGACCCTTCAATTGCGGTCTTAGCCGGTTCCCGGTCTTAGGAATCTTTTATTTTGATTCGGAACAACAAAGATTATGCAAACAATAATCATGAGTTTCCGGTGTGTCATGCATGCATCGATTTTGCCAATTTGCTAATTTTGATAATTGTTACAGGGTAATCAGATTGCACAATCATCAAACAAAATCAATGCAAATGATGCAAGACCGACTGATTCGAGCAATGACAAAAGTAAATGAGGAGAGAATGAAAACTCATAATAATCTCAAGAGGAGTACAAATGAAAAACAAGGCCAACACTAGTGAGGAGTCCTCACTCATCCCTCTAAAGTCTCATCATTAATCTTTCATTTGGTTGTACATTTCCTATATTTTGAGCCATGATTATGTACCCCCTGAGATTGTGACCTCTAAATGTAGAGTCACATGAAGCCTGCAAGCTTCAAACACTTTTAACCAAGTCCCATAATACGAAAATCAACCATAACACAAACCTTTTTCCATAGAGTACGGAGATATGGTTGAGAAAAGACCCCTCGTCTGAGATGACGAAACTCTGACAGTTCGGTCACTGCCTCAGAATCAATTGCTGCAGGAGAGATATACCTCTTGGCTAGGTCCACCAAGCCATCCCAACATGAACCATTAGTGAGGGAGGAAGGTACCGGGGGTCTTGGGTAGTCAGTATAGAGTTTGGGCCCAAAGCTACGGATCAACTTCGGGCCACGCTCATCAAGTTCCCTCTCTTTCTCCTCAAGATATCTGGCGACTAAGATCCTGACTGAGTCGAATTGTTCATGAGTCTTTGCCTTTTTCATGTAGGGTTTCAGATCAAGGATGGTGTCTGCTGCAAAACTGGTGAGAACTAAAAAAATAGACATGTCTCTCTGTCTGAAACCAACTGCACTGACATACCAATACTGGACTGCATCCTTGAGGGCTATCTTGTTGAGACGATCCAAAACAGACCCCTCGATTGGGGATGACTGAATTGTACTTATGTGCAGAAACGAACCCTGAAGTTGGACTCAACTTCTTAGGTGAGGGCACTTGTTGGCCGATTCTGATCTTCGTGTCTTTCGATGACGATGTTGTCTGATTGATACTAATCTCTGGGTCAAATGACAATGATTAAATGTTGATTGATTCTGACAAAGACTTTCGGGTAGCTTGAATGATTCGACGTTGTTGAATTGACAAGTCATTAAATGTTGTTCACTTAATGGCAAAAATGCTAAGAGAAGTGCGGTCCACAGGGTGTCACTTGATAGATGAAAAGCTGGTGGGAAAGTTTGAGCATTTTTGTGCTCACTTAAGCCATAATTTGGCCTGCTCTATTGTTTCTGGGAATGAGTCAGTGTTGTGTAACTTACCGTCATGGCCATAAAAGTACAACGCATATTCTATGTATTTTTATTCCCTGACCATCCGGACTGTCTGTTCTCTCTAAGCCTGCCTATGTGAATTCATGTCTCGGCATGCGTCTTCTTTCCATCCCTCTCTCTTATCGCTGTTAAATTTGACTTTCATCACTAGTACTCCGTCCTCTTTCATTATAGCCTTAATGGGAAATCCGGTTCAACGCCGGTCAAGAGAGGCATTGACTAGATAACACCTATGTATAACGTCGGATGATTGAGAGTTGTGTAACAACCGGCTATCGATTCGTCAACCGCAGTCCTTCAGATATCAAATGAGGTTATGATGTGACGAGCGATGCTTGCTGATTCATCCACCAGGGTGTGAGTGGATCACTCTCACCAAAGTTCATGGATTGACCTTCACTGACCGGAATGATGCAGTCATATAGATAGCTCTACAGTCTTGGTTTTGGTGACACTCCACACACTTGATTGTGAACTAGTCCTCATGCAACGCAAAAACCTTCCTCTCCTTTTGGTTTTTAAAATAGTACAATGTGGTCCACCTTTACGCCTTCCTACTTATCTTTTCTCTTTCGTCATATCACATAAGTTAATCACAAAATGTCCGCCCTTCCTTTCCCTCTTTTACTCTTCCAGTCTCACTTAGTTGGTCTTTTGAAATGAGATGTCAGAGGGTCTGAAGAGTGTCCAACCCTACCGTCAGTGACAGACTGCGAGCGTAAACTGTAGACCTTCAGAGTAGTTGGTCTGCTACCTGCGCACTTTAGTAGCCACTAGTTGCTGACGCAGTCAACAAAACATGCAGTAATTGGTTCACACTCGATTTGTATAGCGCCAGTCCCTTAGCAAACCCACCGCAAGGGCTCTCACGATTGTATGCTTTAAATAATTCAGGTCGCGGCTAGCCCTTCCTCAACAGGTGGTAATTCACACGGGGACCGCGTCCTTTTGGATCATGTGAAAGGTAACAAGAGGAGTCAGCCATAGATCAACCTTGACACTGACCCAGTAACGATCTGCTCTTAAAGCGGTGTACGAATCCCCCTCCACCCAAAGTGTTAGTTTTAGCTAGGAGTGGGGCACGCTCGGAACAATGGATGCGCACGAGTAGCACTGAGTATTGCACTATCCAGATTATAGTATACTTAAACGTAGAAGGGTACTTTTGAGAGTTTGTTGAGACCAGTACTAGGCTCCTTCACGCATAGTAGTACTGTCCAAAGCACTTTGTTTTAGGTAGCCCACACACAAATCAGTCACTCTGAATTCATTTGCCTCAACTGCAAGATATGTTCGCGTCCTTCATACCATTGCAGGGCTCGTCTCTTATCACACTTATTAAGGAAGCTCAGGGCACTTGACCTGACCAAACTCGACTCATTAGGTTAGATTGCAAGGTTACTCTGTACTTAACGCCAAGACTCCGGATGTGAGTTTTATTCTTGTTCAAGATTGTGAACGCAGAAGGCGTGCGCGCTTTAGTTGTAGCATCTTTGCCCCGTAGAGTACGGTCTATGTGTGACACATGACAAGATCCCGAACACATCGAGTCACCGAGTGTGAACCCCACCCGCACTCATCATAAAGGGTTATCGAACATAATTATGTAGCACAGGTGGGTTATTAGATGCTACCCCCATTCACACCACCCAGCGCGTTCTCCGTCCGTTTACCACATCGGGCATTTCCAACGCAACCCTTATTGGCTTATGGCGTAAGGGTCCAGCCAAGCGCTTTTCCCCAACTCATGTATAACGCGGGTTCCCGCTATGCAGTGTCTCTTGCCTATTCACCGCACGGAGCACAAACGAATCAACCCGTCGTTCACGTACCATCAGTCACCGTCAAACAAAAACTTTGCAAGGAGGAAAGAGATTTTTCTGAACATCAATTTTTTTTCCCCCATCAACCAAATAGAGTGAAAACACAAGCAGATATCATCCCATTAAACCCATACACCTCCCAAATTAAACCGCCAGAGTTGGGCCTCCATTTGCTCTTACTGTAAGTAGCGATTGTACTGGTTTAATCATACCAGGACTGGTTCCACCTGACCGTAAGTAGCGAAATTACTGGTTTAATCCTACCAAGACTGGTTCCATCACTACTTCCTACCGGCAAAAGGATGCATGGCCATTACCAAGAACCTCAATCCCAACAACTTATCAGTCGAAGCTCGTCCTCCTTTTCGGACATCAGAGTTGAATAAAATAAAGAAAGGAGGAATGAAAAGGAAACAATACTTAGAGGGGAGGACTCAGAGCTCTGTAGTGACGGCCTGATCATTAATCCTCTCGCCACCTGTTGATCAACACTCCGAGAAAATAACTTTTCCCCTTTTTATCGGCGTTGGCTCTGCCGATTATGCTTAACACATGTGAAAAGCAGGCTTTTGGCTATTCTGACTCGTCAAACCGGACCCAGATATGTTTGACATCTTGCCTTAGACGGAAGTGGGAGAGAAAATGAAAGGGAAGGTCGATATGACCATATTTAATGTGTTTCAAGGGATCAATCAAGAGTCTCGACACATTTTAAAGGAAATGGGTTGCGTCCTGGTACATGACCACCCGTACACTCTAAAACTTCCCTCCTGCTCACGGCTCAACCAATGACTATTGTACACATGGGCGGATAGCATGACTCGTTAAGCCTCGTGACAAAAATGACAACACGTGTGGAAGTGACAACTCTAATTAGTCAGTTTTATGGGGTGCTCACGAAAATCTCGTCCTCATTCGACCCCATAGACTCAATCTTGCGATGTATTGCCTTTATAACTAACACATGCCTTAGTCCTCCTTGTTTGAACTAGGATTTCGCTTATGTCGTCACACGTCTTGTATTTACGTGAAATACACCGAGTTGTCTGTGTTATTCCGCTGTCAACACCAATTACATCATCAAGCTTGGCCCAACCCCGCAGAGGTCGTCTCTGTCACTCACACCTGGTACAATCATCTGCTCTCCCCATCTCCACCAGTAATTACTACAAGGATTGCACACGTAGTGCCACATCAAGAAAGAGGGTGAAGGTATTACCACACACCCCCACTCGAGATGTCAACAGAACACACTTACTCTCGGTTCCTCAGGAAAACAGAATGTCATGTTCGTTCACCTCGTGTTAAAGATTGCAGATAGCGTCATCTTACGGCTAGCGGATCACACAACAGACACATAAATCCAAATCAAAACATTGTCGACCACGAACTCAGATACACCCTTCTCCTATAGTTCTTGTACACAACCTATACATAGCTCCGACAACCATGGCTATATTCTTTTCCTTTCCCAATCATGGAAAGTGAGATCGAACTAATCGAGCCAAACACCAAGGCCACTGTCAATGGTGTAGGTTGTCTATCGTGGGTGAACGAATTGACCTCGCAATACAAACTCGCGCGTCTCACTTGTCCCTTATTCGGCTCATGAAAAGGTCGTGTAATGAAAGTCAAGGGTCGCCCAACAGCGGCAAAGCAGCGTCTACCAAAATCAGAATCTAGTTCACCCAACTCATTTCTCTTGCACGCGTAGTGGTAAGCATGTGTCCCCCCACGACTGTGATCGATTGTCAACAGACTACGCTAATCACACCAGGCATCTGGTGACAGTATAGTGCCATCGACTTCAACACAGACTCACTAGCAACTGATAATGATCATTGACATCAACTAATAAGAGTACATACACCTCCGTACCTTTCGCTCTCTTACGGACACCACGAACCACGTTTTGTATACTGCCAGCACGTTCATTGCTAGTTCCCACTTCAGTTAGAGGAAGTCGCTGTTTGAAACAACTCTCGATCTTGCAGAATCCTTTTGCACACGCTTCGTCATTGAGCTGGTTCTCTTCATGTACACTTCACCGGTATATATACATTGGAGCGCTCTTCGGCGGAGGTCAGACCGACAGACACAAAAGGCTAATGGCATCACCCATACTGGGCATCACTCGTCTTCACTCCTACCTCTCCCCCGTCTGTGATGCTCTCTCTCCCTCTCGTCGCCTCCATTCTTCCCCAGTTGATAACCAGACTTGTCACAATATCTCTTGACGTCAGCCACCGCACGATCATCTCCGTGCTGACTCTCTTCCCACTCACTTCTTTGGGTATGTCCACCTCTCTCTTTACTCGCCTCTGCGACACACGATGTTTCCCCTCACGTGTAGAGGCTAGCACGGTGCCTCATTGGCTGGCTGACCAGAGCATGTGCATAGACCACCTTCCCTTTCTCTGCTCGTTCGAAAAACGACTGTAGTAGTGGCCACTGTTCGCTCTTCACACACGAAAGTCAAGCTGATGTCAACGAGCAGGGGTGCGACCTTGCTCTCTCTCTCGCCGTCCTCATCAACCTCGTAGACTCCCTCCTGTTCTGCGATCCCTTAACGTTCTTGGTCCCGCCGTTGTCGAGAATTAGCCTTTGACCCTTCTTTGATAGGCCCCACTGGTGGATGGCCTCGGCGCCACTGGTCCCATCTGTGCCAGGATTGGGTCGATTTCGCATCACTCATTTCCAACTCCCCTTCAGAGTCTCGGTCAAGGCATTGTTCCTCCCTGGTCGTAGTCCCAATCGACGAGTCATCCTCACGGGAGGTGACCGTCACTCACATAGTCGCAGTCACCCCGTCTCACATGCACCTCTGCTCAACTCTGTTGCGCGCCTCGGTAATAGCCACTTGCAGACCCTCGTCTCTTCTCATCTCCTGCTCTCGATGCCCGCACATGTTGATTTCCAACCTCACCTCCCCCATAGGCCTCCCATAGGACAGTATTGCCTCAACCAACTCGCCTTTCTCATCCTCCCGATCCCAGGTCCAAGAGTACCTCATGTACCTTGGCCTGTAACCACGCAACCCATTTTGGTACACCATGTCCCAGTAATAACCAGCACCTGAAGCCGCAGCAGTGGCCAACTTCTCCCAAGTACACCTGAGGCACTGGCGTCCAGACTCAAACCTGGTCGCAGCCCTAGCATGTCGCGTTATTGTGGCTATCCCTGCTACGGGAATTTTCACTTAGCTTAGCTGATTGTCTAGTTCATAGTTGCGCTTCCTCCTTATATAATCACTACGTCATAGCCACCTGCATTCTAAAACGAGACACTTCCAATCGTTTCAATTCATCTTGAAAAGACGTGAACCCGATACTCAACGGCCCCATAACGGGATACCGACTGTAGCTCTCCCTTCCTCAAAAGAGGGCTTCAAACCACCCATAGTGAGTACCCACGTCCGATGGCAAGGAGGGTGCTTATGACCTCCCGCAGGGGATGATGAACCTCCTACCGACGAGGTCGCGAGTGCTCGCATTTTGGAGCCTTACGACAAAGTGCTTGATGGTCACGCCTACTGTAAATCGGATTCGAAGGGTCGGCCAGCCCAGGCCGCCCATTTGCAATTGAGGTTCAAAACGATCCTTTCTTCTCCCCTCGGAACAAAAAGACAGACAAAATTTAAAAGGAAACTAATAATAATAATAACAATGATAATAGTAATAATTAGAAGGGAAAAAGGGAAATGAATTGGTCTGGCGCTCGACTTTCCTTTGCTTTTTGCTTTCTTTTCTCCCCGTTCCCATACATCCCATAACACGACTGGAGGGTACTTGGCGCGCAGTTGAAAGGACCACGCCAGCCCCCCCTACAATCGCGTCCCTGGGCGAGCCAGAAGACTACCGCAGCTACAAGCCGATCGTGCTTTGCCATACAACAAGGCGTCGAGCCTGCGCGGACCAATAAAAAGTCCAGCGGCGCACTCATCCTTTTGCCGGTGGTAGCGTCGACTGGACTAGTACCACAGCAAAATGCAGATATGGCATACCCTAGATACTATGGAAACTTACGAGCAGACGCTCAGTGCACCACGAAGATTAGAAGGCAAGTCCTCAACATGCAACGAAGGTACGAAAGCAGGTACTTGGTACGCAACGGAGGTACATGGGTAGGCACTCGACACGCAATGGAGGTACGTAGGTAGGCGCCTAGCACTCAGCAGGGGTACAAGAGCAGGCGCCTAGCACATAGCGGAGGGTCGAGACACCACGCCCTCCGACAACGTGCGGCCACAATTGACCTTTGATCTTGCCCAAATCAAGGGTTCATTGTGAGTCCGCGATTTTGCCTGGGGGCTAGAGTGACAGCCAACCCTCCTTAACCACTATAAAAAAGGCAGTTGTCCTCAACTGCCACACAGTAGCACTCGTGATGCCAGTGTGTGACAGCACACTTTAATGTTGTTGGGCTGCAGAGGCTGTTAGAGGCAACGTGGGAGGAATCTGGAGGTCTGCAGTGGAGCTTAAACGAGGAGGATAGTCATAGTCGGGGTAGGGAGCACTCTAGTCCACTTCCCTCTGGGCGGTGGAGCGATCCTTGGGACTCTCCGGGGTCAAGGTGGCACGACAGGAGGCTGTTTTGGGCCTGGATTTGGTCCAGAGCCCGAATTTTATTGATTTAACATTGGTTTTCAGCGCCAACAGCGGACTTCAGGGCGCGCTGGTGAACGTTCCATTAGAATAAAGTGCAGCACGTTGATTTCTCACTCTTATGAGGTTATGATACCGATGTTTTCCGACATAAACGGTGGTAAATTTTGTGGCGTGATGTTGCCGAAATTAGGGGTCGTCAGACAGCGCTAAGTGGAAGGAAAGTGCTGTTTTTTTTTTTTATGCTGAGGGATTCGCCATCAACGTCATTAGGAGGGGCGAAATGCAGTGAGACTGTGGTGACGACACGGCGAGCAGCGAGATCTGTGTTCATTTATGCTTGTGGACTATGTAAGTTGAAGTGAAGTTGTTGACGATAGTTTGAAGGTTGGGCCAAACTTGTCAAGGTGGAATGGCACGCCGTTTTTTTTGTGCAAGCGCCAGCGGTAGTAAGGCCATTGGCATTGGCCAAGTGGGATCTTTTGAGACCAGCGGAGCATGTGAGTGGGACAGGCAATGCCGACAGAGTTGGCTCTCGCGGGTTTTATTTTTTTGTGAGACGTGGTGGAAGTGGCTTTGGCAGGAAATGTCATCTTGTGCTGGAAGGAGTAGTGTAAGACCACCTAGCCACTTGGGACCAATTGGCACAGACGTCGGACCAGTGAACTTTATTTTGTTTTAGACATATGCAGTTCGACGTTGTTACACTTGGGGCTACCGCGAGTGGGACATGGGAGTGGAAGGCTATGTAACACCCGCGGAGGCGGACAGGCGCGGCCAAGTCCGCGGCCGCGGCCAGTCCGCGAAGCCCGCAGATGTGTCCGCACGGACGCGCGGATTCGCGGACACGTGGCGGCCGCAGGGGAGGATATTTCGCGATTCTGGCGGCGCCACGTGGCAGTGCATTCCCTGCCCCACCCCCCCACACACAAAAAAAAGAGGAAAAGTTGAACTTTTGGTGGGGGGGTATGGGCGAAATCCAAGGAAATTCGAAAGAAAAAAAAAACGCATTTTTTTTTATTTTTTTTTTCCGTTGATTGATTGATTGATTGATTGTTTTTTTTTTTCGATTTTGCTTTTTTCTTTTATTCGATTTTGCTTTTTTTTTT
>BFEA01000004.1:3811506-3826016 GCA_003427395.1 Chara braunii
CACACACACACACACACACTCACAATCAATCAATCAATCAATCAATCAATCAATCAATCAATCAATCAATCAATCAATATCAATCAATCAATCAAACCTTTTTTTTTTTTMAAGTTTTTTGTTTATTTATTTTTAAATTTTGTATCTTTATTTTTCTAAAACACCTCATACCCCTGCAAAAAACAGAAATTCATTTCTAAAAAATACAGGTGAACTTTGGGACTATATATCTGATGATAAAAAATGACAAAAAAAAAATCCAACTTTTTTTTTCTTTTTTTAATGTTTTTAAAATCGAATTTAGTTTTTGATTTTTTAAAAATCCGAAACAAAGTCGGATTCCAAAAAAACAAATAAGGGGATGTAGGGCTTAAAATTCCCTACAACCCCTCTTTTTGTTTTTTAACCAATTATTTAATTCAGGAAAATTCTGGTAAAATCGGGTCCGCGGCGCGGACTAGGTAGGCCGCGGATGCGGACCCGTCTGCGTTCGCCATCCGATATTGGACCCGCGGACGCGTCTGTGTGTGTTACATAAATGGAAGGTGAATTGAGGTCATTGGTTGGTCTGGGACTTACCTTAAGACTATGGTTTTTCTTCGACAATGTGTATATATTTTTTTCTTTACTTTCTTGAGTGAGTTGCGGCTCGTTCGACACCACTTCAGTCAAGGTGAGTTGGCGACTTGGTTTTCCCTCCACACCTGTATGAGCCCACACTTTGCTTGACCCTGTTTGTTGTGAACGTTCAAAAGAAAAGGTTAAGTAAAGTGTGTGTGGTCATGCATGTGAAAAAGTAGAATATGATGGGAGTATGGTACACACCGTTATCGCACACCCGAAAATTTGGAAATTAAAATTGTGAATTGGGGAAAATGATGTTGTCTTGTCTATCCTGAAAATTGGAACGTTATGGAATGAAAAAGGTACTTCAATCATGAATTCAAGAGGAGAGAAGGGTTGTTGATAGTGAAACCACCTAGTAAAGTAAGGTGTTTCGGTCTTGAAACACACATGTTTTAAAAAGTTCACAATTTTTCAATTGTGTGAAGACTCCCCGATTTTCAGTTACCTAAAAGTTTTTCCTGATTTTTTGTTCTCCGAAGAAAAAAAAAAACGTTTCAGAGTGTTTAACCCACGGAAAACAATTAACGAGTGTTCACCCAATTGAATGTTTTTCATGAACTGAAAAGTGTCAAAAACTTTACTGATTTTCATTTGCCTGAACGCTTTCCCCAATTTCATGTGCCCTAAGATTTCCCTAATTTTCACTAGGCCTCATAAGGCTGCACCTTTTCGTGGCCTGGTTCCCGCTCTTCGAGCCCTAGTATGTGCGCTCTTATTGCAATATATAGGAAAATGTTATCTCTTTCCTGACCGAACGCGTCTAGTTCCTAATCCTACCCGCACCTCACTTCACGAACCCGTTCAACTGCGTCTCGTAGACATGGTTGGGGGTTGACCAAGGGTTGGTCCTTCCCAATGAACCCCTTTCACGACAGGCGGTGGTCCCCATCTTGAGTTCGTCAATTTGGGTGTCTCCAACCACCCAGTTGGATAAATAAAATAAGTCGTGTCCATCTCGCTGCGGACTATTGCAGCGTCTCCTTCAAGTTCGCTATCGCGCCTGAGAGAACAAACACTGCAAAGGAGCAATTCATTTGGTACTGTTGCGGTCGCCCATAAAATTAACAAAGCCATCATTAAGGCGAATAAAGCAATAGCTTCAGTTAAAGCAAAACCTAAAATGGGTATGGGTCAGAGGTGAGTCTCTGCCCTGTGTCCCATTCAACCTGAATGGTTCACCGGTTCCACCAAATGCTCTCATCCCGAAATGGGATTCCAACTGTCAGGTTGGACGAGAATGCAGATTGTGCTTCAGGTGTTGTTGCCACTTCGTGGTCTGGTTCCTGTTCTTCGAGCCCTGGTATGTGCACTCTTATTCAAAGCAATAAATAGGAAATGTTGTCTCTCTCCTGACCGAATGCGTCCAGTTCCTAAGACTACCCGCACCTCACGTTCACGAACCCGTTCAACAGTGTCTCGTAGACATGGATGGGGGTTAATCAAGGGTTGGTCCTTCCCAGTGACCCCCTTTCACGACAGGCGGTGGTCCTGTCAGCGCGAATACCCTTACAAGGGTATCCGCCCTGGTTTTTGCAAGTGGCAGAAAATAGCTTTGGTTTAAAAATTAAATATACCACGCGATTCGCGGCAGGGTTTGTTGTCTATGCGGCTGATCGTTGACTAGAACAAAGAGTGTGTGGGCTTGCAGACTTGAGGCGCACGTGATCTTTTTATCGTTGATGATTGAGGGGTCGGCGTGATCGCCGGCCAGAATTTTTTTTTCCTTCTTCTGATTAAAACAGGGATTGAAAAGATTATGTCTCGTTGATTGATATGCTTACCTGTGGCCATGTGTACGTGCGGAGAACGACATCGACAACAAGAAGGTTTGAAGCATTTTCGGTAGCCCCGCGCGTCGCGCGGTGTGCGTTTATTCAGACGTCCCTCAGAGCTAAACCCAGATTTGGGCCTAGCGTTATTGGTTACGGTGTCGGACTTTCATCTGGGAGATTCAGGGATCGAGGTCGGGCGGTGACGGCGCGGGAACATCAGAGTGGCGCGAAGGGCCCATCAGGGCTATCCCCCTTGGGTTTTGCCGTCGGCAGCGGCCTATCATCGGTGACATTTTTCTAAATAATTTATTCTAGTGTCGTATTTCCGTTACTTCTTATGCTTCAACGTGCCTTGACTAAGACATGGCGCCGGTCTTTGGAGGCCGTCACGGCAGTCGGGGACCTTGAGTATGCGCCTCTCTAGACGGGCCCGTTTGGACTCCGTGTGTTCCAGACGCCGATGAAATTCCTCAGCCTCGCCGTTTGGAAATACAGACCAATGAGTTCAATGTGTATGCAAGCCGGTGGATGATTAGCCCGCAAGGCGGAAGAAAAACTGAATGACGTGGGCATTTCCGCAGGAGCGCCGCCATCCGCGGTTTGCTGTGAGAGGTTTGAGTGTGAGCGTGCCCGTTGAGACTCGTGAGTTGGCGGACTATGCACGGGGGACCGTGGCAAGGCCCACAGTGGTACTACGACGTGTCGCGGACCACATGGAATCATCTCCAATTCGGCCTTCAAAGCCCTCAATGGAATATTGGCTACAACCACCAAGAGATGCACCGGGGCTTGCTTAATTTGGACGCGCACTGCAGACTTTGCAGCGGCGCGGTACCCCTAATTCCGCAGCCCGCTTATCTGTGGGAGAGCTTGACCATTGGGGGCCCGAGAAGGTGGAGCACTCCGCCTGGGCGGAGTGAACACGCTGAGACTGCGGCGGGGCCGGCAGCAAAGATGAGGGGCGGACCATCGGTTGGTCTCGGGCATAGGGGCGAAAGACTTAGAGTTGGCTGGCGGCCGAGTCCCTCATCAGTTTCCCTCAGAGGCGGAGGCCGTCGGGCGGTCCGCTGCGTCGGGTGCCGTTGGACCGAGGAAAGAAAGGAGGGGCCAACGGGTAGATGTCGAGTGGGGGCGGGCACTAACTTTGCTCGTGGAATACTCTCCGACTGTAGGCTGCAAGCGAAATGCTACAACAGGAACGACAAGTAGGTTACTGTGAGGTACTGTCGGGTTGAAACAGGTGAGGAAGGGCGGAGAGTCCGGCCGGCCAGCGCGAGGAAGGGCAGCGGTACACAGCGGGCGACGGGCGGTAGGCCGGTGAGGTGCAAACGGAGACGAAGGAGAAAGGGGGGAAAGTGAAAACAGGACGAGATGAACCTGGCGCGGTTACGCGTTGGTTACGCGCAACAAAGGGGATGGCGGAAGCAGGAGTCGGGTGCAGCGGAGAACACACCACACTCTCGATCCTGAATGGAAACGAGAGGGGAAAGGGGCGATCCCAGGGTTTTTGCCCTGGGCGAACGTAATAGTGAGGTTAGAATGGCTAGGGAGCGAGTAGAAAATGAGGTAGATGGAAAACGGGTCGCGCGGGGGTATGGAAGAACGGTGAAGAAACGCGAAAGGGATAGAACACCTCGCCCGTTTCTTAACGAAAACAGGTGATTAGAGAGTTGATTTTGTGGTTTTGCTGGTGGGCGAGCTCGAATCCAGCAGTAGAATTAGTAGAAGGTTAGTGAAAAGAGAGTTAGAAAAGAAGTGGCTGCGCGGAGATGGCAGAGCCAACGACTATGGAGGAACAAGATATTGTCCAATTCACTCGATTCTCAACGGAATCGAGTGAGCCTGAGTAGTAAGCAGGGGTATGTGACAGCTACAAGTTGGATGGAGGAGTTGGACGTAGACTAGAATTAGTAGTTTGGTCGGACCAACTTTACAGGCTGCACGCAGGAAGAGGAGAACAGCTTCGCAAAGTAGCAATGAATACTCCCGCGTTTTAGAGGACGATTCATTCGGTTTCTTGCCAGTCGCTGCTGAGGGGGGGGGATGCTGGAGGCGTGCAGCAAAGATAGAAACTTACCTGTTACTCGATGCGTTGCTCCTCCTATCGATGAAAAACTATTCCCCTCTTCTCCTCGTGTGCATATTTCCGCGTTCTAGCAGGAGATTCATTCGTTTCTTTTCCTCTCTAACTATCTCGTAGAGCGTACGGCGATGGCTGCCTCTGACAACTTCGAACTCCATACTCCCACCCGGATTTCTTTTCGATATATCTGCCCGTAGTTGGGGGCAAGCCTACTCTCAATCTCTGTCCTTTTTGCCTTTGCTTAGAGCGTGAGGGTCGGGGGTAGCTAGTAACTGTGGGGGAAAGCACACGTACCTGACCATGGCCGACGGGAAGATTCGTCCCAAGCTGTGCAGTTGGTAGGTGGTGGTAATGCGGCAACTTTGCCGCTCGTCTCCAAATTTCAGTTCGTACTCCTCGCTGTCACTCATACCTGGTTTGTGCTCATTAGAGTCATTAAGCCGCCGCTGGTTAGCATGCTGCGCGTGACTGGTGAAGTCGGGGACTCGGGGTCATCGAATGGTCAAGTTCCCTCTCGTGGCCATACTTGTGTTTCCTCCATCGTCGAAGTTACCTGAGGGAGTTTACGCGCCTGCATGACAGGACATCGGCTTACTGGACCTCGCCAAGATTCAGGACACTCATGCCGAGGAGAGCTGGCCTGCGTTGCATGAGAAAAGGCAGGCGACCTTATTCTCACGAGAGAAGGTGAAGGAGCTTATCGGGTCTTTGCGGTGGCCCACAAGGTCGATGTCTTCATGCACCTCGGTTGTTGCCGTCAACACCAACAGGATACACGACCGATGTGGAGAATGCTAGTAGTTGTGCAGTAGCTCCCTGGGCTTTTAGCACCTGGTAGGAGGAAGGGCTCTGATCATGAATACTGGTGATAACGAGAGTATGCTCTCGGTGACATTTTCTTTCAGTACCTTGGTTCCTCAACAGGTGAAGCGTTTTGTCTGGTTAGCTCCGGTAACGGACGAGGCCTCGACCGGCTACATGGCTATGAAGGGACCTTCCCTCACGGCCGTCTTCTTAGAGGGACGGTTGGATGACTAGTCAACGGAAGAGCGAGGAATGATAGATTATGAGCTTCCCGAAATCTCCACTGTTTGCGGACTGTTCAACACTATATCGTTCTGCACTACAAGATGTGACGTTGTAGTACTTGTATGGGGATGCGGGTATGATACCTTGCCATCGAGATCGGCTGGTGGGCGCGGAGCATCGAACTAAGCTTTACTACGACTTATCTGCGTTTAGGATAAAGAGTGGGAAGGATTAATCTTGTTGAAGGGGCTTACCACTATGATTTGAAGCTTTGTCGGAGTGCCGTTTGTCAGCAGTTTGACTCTAGTTTGACAGGCGGCTGCGCGTTTTGGTCATCAATGCGGGGTCCTCAGGCGTGTGAAGATTACAAGGCCCTCTCTTGCGAGTCTGAGTACACCCCTCTTGTATCTGAGAGACTAAATGTTTCTACTTCTGCCCTTCTAAAATCTAAGTCTAGTCCTGATCTGAGAGGAAGGCAGCAGGCGGGATTGCAACCTGTAGGACCGCAGCAAGACTCTGTGGGGTGTCCACCTACCGATTGCGGGAGCTCTGCCGAAACTCAGGAGGAGTTCTGGAGGCAGGGAACTGAAAGGTCCTCCTGACCGTTTGATTTAGGATTTTGACTAGTTTCAGCTTTGATCCTACGAGGATCGTCTTCTGTTATCACTGATAACAGGTCGGTTGTTGATTCGTCGGTTTGCGATTCAACTCCAATCCACTCTTGTCACTCAACCTAAAGGCTTTAGCTCTGTGGTTTGGATTGTTTCATTGTGTTTTCACCCGGGCTTTATTGAATTGCCATTTAACAAAAGTACTGAGTATTTATTTCGAGGAATTGCACAAGAGTGAGGTTTGTATGGCTAAAGCAAGGGGTATGAGCATAGAGAATGGTGGAAGTTGACCCCGTGTAGTGCGTGGACTTTTGTTGGATCTTTGATGTGATTGTAGGTGTGTTTGTGGTTCGGACTCTGGATTTGATTGTCTGAGATCACATACATATATATGGTTGAGAGGAGTCCCACTGTGACAGTGAGAAGTGATCGTCCTATATTAATAACCCTCTCTATATATATGTATATATATGTCTCGAATGTTTCGCGCGGCCTATTGTGACCGCGCGTTAGGGTTAAACAGATTATGTGTTTGAGAGAAAAGGGAGATCCCCTTTTATCCTTTTGCTTCTTAGAGATTCTTATAGTCGGACGTTGGTCCTGGGCCACGATTCAAGGTCCTTGTCCAGGACATCCCAAACCCTAAACTTTGCAGGGAAGGAATCTGTCCCTGTGCAGAGCCTATTTGCCTTGCCTACCGAGACGCTCAGACCAAAGGTCGGAGGTCTCGTGGCGATTGCACGACTATTCCTTTAATCGTGCAATATTGTGAGGGATTAGACCCTCACGGCACTTCGAGTCTGACACTTGAGTGTCGTAAGCGGTACTCGGATCCACGAGGGACCGCGCGATTATGGGCATTACATAGTACGTCATCATTGCGACTGCTTGCGTATGTTTGCATTGCTAGCCAATATGATAAGGCTCTACGGCCGCACGATTTTTATATTGAGCCTCGCGCGTGCCGCTTACTTGATTTTCCGCAGCGAAAAGTTATGGGATAGACGCTGAAGTGACTAGGAGTGTTGTCGCGTTGTTTTTAGTGCGTGTGTGTGTGTTGTTTGTTTTTGTGTTTTGTAGAGTGGTGTGCGTGTGGCGAGTGGGATACGTCCTAGTCGACCGACGACGGGTCGCGCTTGGGACTTCAGCCCCCCAAGACGTCGGTTCACGTGCGGGTCCGATAGAGGCGTATTACCGCGCGTACCCCCTATGCTACAGCGAACGAGAAACACCCTCGGTCGGTCCACCTCTGCGATTGCAACTGATTAACTTTCGTATTGTGGACCGGTAGCTCGGCGGGGATATGCCCACCGAAGGGAGGTGACAACTCCCGTAAGGTGGAGGTAAGTCGTGCCTCTCGTAGACCCTATCCTGTCGTAGAGGCTCACGGGAGGTATGGCTGGCTCACTCGGTCGGAGCGGCTTGCGGAAGCTTTATGTGTATTGGCGGTGAAGGATTTAAACGAACTCCTGCGTGACACGACTGGGAGGGTCCCACGCTGCCCTTGTGCGGTGTCGGACCGATCCGCTCGACAGGTGACGCCATTGTCGGGGATAACGGTTGCCTACCGTTGTCCCTGGTGGAACGACATCCGGGCATGGGATTGTGAGAACTAGGCAAAATGAGAAGTTTCCTTTGGACTTTATGATTAATCGATTGATGACATTGGATAGAGGGCAAGTGAGAGTTGATTATGGGAAATGGTTGTGGCTAGTGTAGTAATGATGGCACATGAAGGAGAGACGTTTTGACTATGTGCTCACGTACTTTGGCTAGTATGATGGTAGTCGGAGCTAGTACCTTTTCTGATCCTGATAATCGGTGGGTATGGACGATGCTTTACATGTTGATATGGCTAAGGTGAGATGAGGAGGTATCAGCATGTTAATCGCAGAGTAGACCCTATAAGGTACCTATTATGGCTAAAAGAGTTACTTGAGTGGTCATAAAAAGCTATAGGGTACTTTGGGTTTAGGGTGAGGCCGAGGACGAGTAAGGGAGCCTATTATGTTAGAAGTCATCGAAGGGCTTCGAGGAAAGCTGGGTTAAGGAGGTTAAAAACAATATGAATTTGGATATGGGATCCCCGAGTCTGGGTTCTAAGCGGTTGTTCGGATTACATAGCACTGAAAGTTTGAGGTCTGTCTCGCAGGATATGTTTGGATTAGGCATATAAGGCAGTAGGTAGATGCAGTGAACGCCGTGTTAAGGCCTCAGTAAAAAAGGCTACGGGGAGTAGTGAATTTGCATGACGTCTGTCCCTATAAAGGAGGTATCTGATCCTAAGAAGTAGTCGGAGCAACAGTGAAGGAGCTAACATTTAGACTATTTTGCTTATTGTTTTATGGAGCAATGAGTTATAATTGATGTTAGACCTTCGTTTAAACCTTTCCAGGATTGGACCATCCACGTGAATCTATGAGTTGGAACTAGGGATTTCAGAGTAACTGTCTGAGGTCATTTCTCTTGAGTTATATGTTGAACTCATCCCTACACTCGTGGTCAATGGACCCCAGAAAATTCGGCGAATGGAGCACCGAAGCTTGTTAGCGACAGGTTACCGAATTCGGTAAAATAAATTGGTGAAAGATGTTTCAAGGTATGTTGAATAAAATTATAGTTTTATATCTTCGGTGCTTGTAAACACCGAAGTGTGGTTGTGGTATTATAGTTAGCTAATTTGGAACGTTATATCTCATGATGTGTTTTCCAAGTTAAATCTCAATGCGCTTTCGGTGTTTCAGTACCGAAAACGCACTTCGGGTTTTCTGTGTTTTACTTAGTTTATTTTTTACATATAAGACATTATATCCCGATGCGCTCTTAGTGTTTCAGTACCGCTTTCGATTTTTTGGTACCGAAAATGCACTTCGGGATTTCGGTGTTTTCTACATATGGAACAGTTTATCCCGATGAGTTTTTTGACGTTTCGTTACCGAAAACGCACTTCGGGATTTCGGTGTTTTACGTAGTTTATTTTCTACATATGAAACACTATATCCCAATGTTTTTTCAGTGTTTCGGTACCAAAAGTACTTCGGGATTTCGGTGTTTTACTTAGTTTATTTTCTACATATAAGACATTGTATCCCGATGCGCTTTCGGTGTTTCGGTACCAAAAAAGCACTTCGGGATTTCGGTGTTTTACTTAGTTTATTTTCTACATATGGAACATTATATCCCGATGCGCTTTCGGTGTTTCGGTACCGAAAACGCACTTCGAGATCTCGGTGTTTTACTTAATTTATTTTCTAGATATGGAACATTATATCCCGATGCRTTTTCGGTGTTTCRGTWCCGAAAACGCACTTCGGGATTTCGGTGTTTTACTTAGTTTATTTTCTATATATGGAACATTATATCCCGATGCGCTTTCGGTGTTTCGGTACCGAAAACGCACTTCAGGATTTCGGTGTTTTACTTAGTTTATTTTCTAAATATGAAACATTATATCCCGATGCGCTTTCGGTGTTTCGGTACCGAAAATGCAGTCCGGATTTCGGTGTTTTACTTAGTTTATTTTCTACATATAAGACATTGTATCCCGATGCGCTTTCGGTGTTTCCGTACTGAAAAAGCACTTCGGGATTTCCGTGTTTTACTTAGTTTATTTTCTACATATAGAACATTATATCCCGATGCGCTTTCGGTGTTTCAATACCGAAAACGCACTTCGGGATTTCGGTGTTTTACTTAGCTTATTTTCTACATATGGAACATTATATCCCGATGCGCTTTCGGTGTTTCGGTACGGAAAACACACTTCACGATTTCGATGTTTTACTTTGTTCATTTCTAGGTTGTTTTACCGGACGTTCGGGACCCCTGGGTTGTCCGACCGGACGTCTGGTCGGACGTCGGATGGTCTCGGACCGGACAAGGGTTGTTCGACCTAGCACAAAAAAAAAAAAAAAAAAAAAAAAAAAAAAAACATCATGTGGCTTCTACCTTGCATAAGGTGTATGCCACCAAAATTTTGGCTCATTTGAGCCAGTAGAAAAAAAGATAAAAATCTTCAAAGTTTCTAATCCCCATCTATACCCCTCCTATCCCCACAAAAACCCCTCGTACCCCCCCTCCCACCCCAAATAGCACCCTATCACCAAATGCTCAGAAAATTCTGAATTTTGTTTTGGGGGTTCTCTATGGCATGTGCAACATTGTCATAATTTTTTTTTTTTTTTTTTTTTAATTCCAAAAAGTGGTTGTCCGGGATCCCGGACAACCCCCCTACTGGACGGTTGGGGGAGACGTCCGGCCGAGACGTCTGGCCATCGGACGACCGGTAACCTAGGTTTATTTTCTACATATGGAACATTATATCCCGATGCGCTTTCGGTGTTTCGGTACCGAAAATGCACTTCGGGATGTCGGTGTTTTACGTGGGGCCTCGCTACACTACTGTCCAATGTCCAAATTGGTCAATTAAGGCTCGCTTCACTTACTCTCCACTGTCCGTGTGCGAGATGGCTTGGGCAGTGGTCGGAAACCCCATGGACAATCTACTGTGTATGAATTGACAAGTCCCAGCCTGCAAAATTTGTTTCATGGATGGTTTTTCAAGGAACTCATTGCTCGGTGCTAAATTTGCATAGTGTAGCAGGAAAGGAGTCTCTTGCGTCTGTGATGTTTTGAAAGTATCGTGGTCTTTTTTTCATTTTGTTTTTTTTTTGCAAACCGATTATATCCTTGCATTCGAGTGTCAGGCTACGCTGCAAGGCGGGCCGCACGGGTCACCTTTTTATTCCGGGCGGAAGGACCCTGCCTGGCTGCCTGTGACCTGCGTGCTTCGCGACCTGCTATTTGGTTGGTTCCCTACGTTGTTGCATATCTGCCTGGACTCCTGCTTACCTGCATGCCCGTCTGCCCGCCCACTTTTTTGTCTGTCAAACGTCTGCACTGACTCTGTGTTTACCTGCATGGTTATCTGCGTGTGAATTAAAAAAAAAAAAAAAAAAAGTAGCCCTTGCCCTGTGTCTCTGGCTTGTGCAGATCCCCTACGTGCATAGGTCGTTATTTGGGTGCCCAGCCTGCCCCGGGTCTGTGTCTCACCCCTGCCTGCAGCCCGTGCCCCCGACCTTACCCGAGTCTGTGTCGCTGACCTGCCCCAAACCTGTCTGCTTGACCTATGAATGGTCTTGGCATGGGTGCAGGGCAGGATTCGCATTGGCACCTGGGTCTGCATGCCAGTGTCCCCGACTTCACCCTTGAGCTATGTCCAAGGCCTCTTTCTTCGTCTTGACTGCATGGTTGTCCCGAACCCATGTCCGCAACCTATCCTGGACTTGTGGTCCCGACCTGTGCGTCGCGTTGGGTCTGCCTGCCTGTGTCCCTGCGTGCCTGCCTGTGTCTCTGTGTGCATGCCTGTGTCCTTGCGTGTCTGTCTGCCTATGCCCGATTATTAGAGAGACTTTTTTTTCATGAAAATTTGTGTTTCAATTTCAAAATTCAGAAGGAATAAATAATTTGACAATTATTTTTTTATTATTATTTTTTGCAAATTAATAGATTAAAAAATTAAAAAATCAAACTCATTTGTTAGACTGAAATTGTGCATGTCACTGCACTTCTGATGTGGATGATCTTATGTCAATGATCATGGCATAATCTGGTCAATTCAAATGCTGCTTGTTGGCGGTGATTGTGGGCTCTGATGAACCTATTTCTGTCTGGTTCTACAGGGTCTATGCTGCTAGTGTTTGTTATGCACCACCTAATGACAGTGTGGACCCTTCCCGACAATCTTTTAAAACCGCTTTCAGTAAAATGATCGTTACTTGATTCCAATTATACGCATACATGCAACGATGAAAGTGATCAAGCAAAACTCCAAAAACTTCAAATTACCAACAGAAGAGCCACATTTATAGTCACCAAGCGGCAAGCACATAGCACAAGTCCATAGCACAACCTCTGCTCCCGGACTTTTTATTATTTTTTTTAATTCTTTACTAGATTGAAAATTTTAATTTTTTAATTATTGAATAAAAATTCAAAACAATCGAGCAAAGTTGGGAGAGCGTATTGTGTTCACGTGTGTGTGTGCGTTCGTGCGTGCGTGTATGTCTGCGCGTGTGTTTGTGTGTGTGTGCGTGTGTAAGAGGGAAAGAGAGAGACAGAGACAGAGAGAGAGACAGAGAGATGGAAAGATAAATCATAAGACTATTAACTCTACGCCAAAAAAAATTGGAAAAAAAAAAATAGTACTATTAAAATTCAGAACAACAAATTAACTCGAGAAGTTTCGAGTTAGAAAATCAATGGTATGACACTTTGCCCTTGAACGAGGTTATTAGCAAACCGAGTATATGTTGCAAGGACAATGATTGAGGCAACATCAAGAAATCCAAATTGCAATCACAAAAAAATAGTCAAAAGCCTCAAAATGAACCAGTGAGAAGAATTCTACTTGAAATCATCAAAGTACAAGAATGAACAATTTTGGCAATGTAGCCCTTCGCCATTATCTTAAAATAGTCACAGTTCCAGGGGGTGTTCAACACTCAATCCCTCGTAGATCATCTACAACTAGCTTATCTATGTTGTCGTCAATTAGTGAGATAAGCTATGGAGTCAAAGTAGATGAAGAATGTCGCCCATAGCAAACCTTCAACACATATCTCGTGGACCCCCCCTCTCTCACTCTCTCATCGCTCCTCTTCCCCCATATGTCCTTGTTGCCGAGCGACAACCATATGCACCACTGACAACCAGTCAGGTCGCCTGCCTATGACGCCTAACTGCCCTCTCCTGAAAGCAGATTTAGCAGGTAAGCAACTTGCCCTACATTTTGGGACATACGCTCTCGAGTGGTGGCCTAGAGCAGCATCACCAACGTGACCGCATGAGCATACCACCAAGTTAAAGAGTCAAGCTTTGTCCTTCCGCTTTATTTTATGCAATGAACTTCAAGTTATGGAGACCTAGTACCGAGCGTGCAGGCCCAGTTTCAAGCTGTTTTCAGGGCATGGTACCGACGTTTAGGCCATTCAACTCTATGATGTGGGCGAGGTTGCATGCCTTGTTTGCATTGCTCGGCGGGGCCTAAATCATGTCACACAGCATGCATCATTCACGTAAGGGGCTTAGGGTGACGCAGAGCCAATGTCCGGGACCTTATGTTATGAATTTGGTTGTCTGCAAATTTCAATCCAGACTCACACTCAGACAATCTCACACACAGCCATACGTGTATAAGAAGAAGGGGAGAGGAGACAGCATACACACTGCACACCGACAGAGTAGACAGCGGAAAGCAGTTGTGCACAGATGTGAAAACACACAAAGTGTTTTTTGCCCTCTAATAATACTCCTGACAACCAATCATAGGAAGATACTACGAGGATAACAGTAGAGCAGTAACCAAGATTGAGCCAATCGATCCAAGAATCCTTACAGAGTTTACCCCAGTATCTTGCCACCATAGAACCTCACACCCTACTCTCTGTACCACACCCAGTTAGTAGCGTTAATCTAAAAATAGCCTCCCAGAGGTCAGCGCCAACCAACAGGATGCTGAACAACACCAGCGATGAAATCCCCAGTGTCGAAGTAGGGACTCTGACAATGAAAGCTGCAGCTATGGCTGCAGCGCCACTGTAGAAGCTGCAACAAACCCTGATGAAGATGCAGCGCCAGTGATCTACCTCACCATCCCCAGTGTAGACCTCAGAAATAGCCCAGCCGATCGCATGCACCCTCAAGGGTGGATGCTCAGAGGACGTCCCAGCTATGGCGAGCTCCAAAAGGCTGGCTACAACTGTTGTCTCTGGTGAGGGTCTCAGAATGTCGCCTGCAGATACTCGCCCCTTGCTTGCTTGGCTCACTCCGTCTCGTACCAACGAAAAATGAAACTGCCAAAAGCGCCAACTCTACAACAACAGTCCTATTAATAGAACTACCCTAACCTAACCTAAACTACTGGACCGGTACCGCATCAGTTTGGTCTCTTCGGCCTGGACCCTACCCGACTATATGGCGTCTAGACCGTCTCTATAGCCCAAGGCCCAGATGGGCCTGCTGTCCTAGTGATAGCCCGGGCCTGCTAAGGGCAGTAACGACTAAGGGGAACTCGGGCCTGCAATTGTTGTAAAAATTGCAGATGAGTCCCTCGCGAATTTCCCTTAGGACTGAACTCGCGGTTAGTCCCTAACATAAACACAATTACGAATCTGACCCTAAGACACGACTGTACAGCCTCGCAGTTAGATCTCATCAGTAGAAATCAGCAAGTCATTGCACTCTATGTTGCATGCTGACCGCGGCCGGGTTCGGCCCAGGCCGCGGCCGGCGGCCTAGGCCGGGACCCCCCCGGCCGCGGCCAAACACGGTCGATAATTTCGACCGACACCACGACCGATCGGGGAGGGGGGTTGGGGGGCGGGGAAC
>BFEA01000004.1:3864706-3892828 GCA_003427395.1 Chara braunii
GGGGCCGGGAAGGTGCGGAGACCGGGGGTGCGGGGCCAGGGTTGGCGGGGGTCCCGGGGCCGGGGCCGGGGTGCTGGGTGCTGGGGCCGGGGTCCCGTGCGGGTGCCGGGGGTCGGGCAGGCGCGGGGGTCTTCAGCGGGGACCGGGCGTCATCGCCCCTGCGGGAGGGGGTCCGGGGGTGAAATCTCGGCCCCGGCTTTGCCCCCGGGGGTCCCCGGGTGACAACCCTGGCTACAACGATTGAGCAAACCACCCTCGGTTGACTGACCTCTGCGATTGCAAGTAAAAGCCTTCGCACGTGAGTCAGTAGCTCAGCAGGGATATGCCCAGCCAAGGGATGGTGACAACTCCCGCAGGTGGAGGGGAGTTGTACCTCGCGGAATCTTTGTCCTGCCGCAGGGGGTCGCGAGAGGTATAGCTGGCGCGCACGGTCGGAGTTGGTCTTTGGCTGAAACTCTTACAAAACTCCTGCGTGACACAACCGTGAGGTTTGACACTGAAAATACTTCACGTCTGGGTGTGGGACCGTCGCGCCCGATAGGTGGCGCCGTTGCTGGGGATCTCGCTTTCCAGCCGAGGTCCTCAGTGAACGAACTCGGGTATGGTAAAATGATGATCGCAGCAAAACGACAACCTTTAATCAAACTGATACAGTATGTGATATGAGAATTGAAATTGCATCAAAGAGGTGTGATGCGTCTGGAAAGGTGCGCAGTTATATCGATGGTACCTCCAAGGGTCATGTTGTTAGTTACTTTGACAACCTACCAACATCCTTAGAAGAAACGAACTAAGGTATAAGATAGCTAGAAATCTATGTCAGCTACTGAATGTGATGCTTTTATATAGAAGTTGGAAGTTAGGGTAATGAACGGTTTGAGAGAGGTGTCTGTGTATGCTAGATCATTCCTTTAATTTACATACTTGAGGTATTCGTATGTGTAATTGTGTCTGTCGACTTAAGTTGTTGGGAGGTTAACGACTAAGCTAACTCTCTTAAATTCTCAAGGATCAAGAAGAAATAGACGCGTGACCAACTATCCTATTTATGTTTAGCGAAATTATTCAACCTTACTTGCCCACTGTTTTCCTTGTCTATACCATTATAGTCATATCTAACTTATAGGGTTATATCAAACTTTCGTTCCTTGTCTAATTGAACTATCTATTCGAGTATGTTGCATACCACCTTAGAAGGTAGAAAACTCTCTATATCCTTGGTTAGTGTCGATAGTAGGATCAAAGAGATAACTTGTATAATGTAAAGTTCAGAGGTCCTAGCGCATAATCTTTTCAAGTCTCGATCCTTCGTACACGATCGTTATGAATAGTTTTACTATCAGGGTCATATCTCAATCGTGCCTGTCAGTTAGTTTCCTTATATAACAAAGAAAGGTTAGTTGTATGATCATTTTATATGGAACCTGCGTGAGGCTCATCTTAAACACCTTACTATCTCACCTGTACATAGTTCCAGTTTAGCATGACTCGCATCATTATTTATTTAATCACGTGGTCATATGCCTACACATAAAGATTCATTTGTCACACTGCCTAAAGAACACAAGTTAGGAACCGACAAAATAAGAGAAAGGCGGTAAGGGAAAATATTTGAATAGGTCTGTAGCCTTCGCAAAAAGGGAGAGAAGGAAATGATATGGAAATATGTGAGGTTGCGTCATCGCCAAGAGGGCTGACTCGAGCATACGTCATTCTCTGGTAGGATGACCTAGTACTATTATAAGTACAGGCAATACTATGACACTTCTTTGTCACGCGTTGAGTCGTTTTCTTTTACTTACCCGATAAGATGCTATTTTTGCACCTTCCTTCCTACCTCGTCCTCGATAGTTAATTATCTTTCCCTAATTGCCTCACCTCACATTTCCACTGCCATCGTGCGTAAGTGATTCTTTCTTTGTTTTGCAAGTCGCACCAGCGGATCATTGCTTATGTATCATGTTTGCGTTTTTTTTCTATGCCGCAACGATCTATGTATGGTTTATCTCCTAACCCATCGTAGAGAGGAATTGTATGAAAGGTAACCATAGTGGGCTCACTTGTTGCTTCTCCTGAGCTAACAAGACTTGAGCGTTTGTTCTAATAAGACTTGTATCTCTAACCTGGGTCACTGTAAAAAACACAAGAAGGATTGAACCTACTCTACGTCTCGTCATTGTAAAACCTCTCTTGAATAGCGAGAGAGGATCCCGCTAAGGTAAGGAAAGGAAGATAATGCGTACTGACGGAAAGGAATATAATGCGTACTGACGGTTCCCTTTTGGATGATGTATGTAAATGTCGTATAAACCTTTTAAACCCTGAAAATGTGTATAGTCGTTAAGGCTACATACTTGAAGACTAAGTGTCTTTGTGAGGTCATTTGTCATACAGTCTTAGTACAAGATTGTAAAGTAAAATAACCTTATTAATAATTGCTTACATAATATAACTAGATTACCAGATTCTTGAAGCTATATAATATAGATTATAATGATAGACTCGGCATTTCGACGGTTGTCTAATTATTAAACCGATTTATTCTTACTCCTCTCCGTACCTCTACTCCTTCTCTGAGTGTGGTTCCATCGGGACCTACAGTAGGTGCAGACCCTGTTGCCACTACAGCACGTGACAACACATGGATGTCTGCAACTACTGCAGCCTCGAGTTCAGACACATCAATTGTTGGTGTCGGCTATGATGAGGATATTTTAGGCAAAATTGTGAGTCTCTGTTTGTAATGATAAAAAGTCATGCGCTCGTGTATGATAGGTGCAATTAAGTATGGTGGACGATTGTATATTAGGGTATGTCAAAGTACAAAGGAGTCTTGACATTTAACATATATTTCAAATACGCTAGCTTGAGGTATATATAACATTGTAGTTTTATAAACCTGATTATAGTCATACTGTGGGATGATATGAATGGAATAAAGTGAGTCATAGTGTGCTTAGTTGTTTTGACTGCTAGAGGTACCATTTACTAAAAATCTGATTAGAATATTATGCTCATGTGGTATAGAGCCTGATTGATAAAGTTGCTTATTGGAAGTATAATTTAAACCTTAGAAAATCATGAAATATAAGTCAATCATTTCATCGTCCACTTAATGACTAGCTAAGCTTCAGAGACAAATAACAAACGTAATATTAAGTCACCTACTTGGAGAATAGGTATCTGTTTGAGGATGTATGAGATATAGTATAACAATGAATTAGTTTTAGGAGTCACTACATAAAAAGTTTGATTATATTTATCTGGTTCTTGAAGCTATATGAATAAACTCATACTTTTATCGATAGGTTAAGCATTGCAAATTTCATTATGTAAAAAGATAATATGAGATTATCTACTTAAAATAATTATCTAATTTAAAACACTATTTAATATGATTAGAGAATGAGAGTGTCCACTTGAGGGTTATCCATCTCCTCAAATTACGGTATTGTATAAGGAGTGATAAGACTACTTATTCCCACTATAGTAAATGTGTATGTCTGGGTATGTCTGAATATATGTGGGAATGAATGATATATGTTTCAAGTGACATATTAATGTACGTTTTGTTCTTTGCTGAGTGAAGTTTGAACTTGTTATGTATATATATATTGATTGTTTTGTGACTGTTTGTACTTGTTTGTATATGTTTGTGAATCGTTTACTTCAAAAATGGTAGAAAAGTTGTATGAAATCCACGTTCGGCATGAGACCGAAGGTGAATGGAGTGACCAACCTTTGAAGAGAAGGAATTCTCTCAAGGGAGATCAGCATGCCGAACTCGTCCTTTAGGGGATTGCAACGTTGATTCATACTTTTACCTGATGGGCTTAGAAAGAGTATAATTAAGTCTTGTAGGCGGTAGTGAGACTCACGTCAGAATAATGTTCCTGGTCCACAGTGAGGTGTTGTCATTTTTCCTTGTACAGAAAATATGACTACACTATCGTCGAAAAGGGGGAAGATGTTCAAAGACTTGTTTGAACTCTGACGGTGAGTGAGACGACTACTATTTAGTCTGAGGACGCTTGGAGTGGTAGCTGAAGCGAGGCCCATGCTAGATGAGTCTACCACATCCGGAATGGGTGGTCTTACCAATCAGCCTTTAGACGGGTGTGAATGGGGTTGTCGGACTGTGCTCGATGAGGTCTGTCAGATACAAGCACTGAAATCGGACGGAGATGTGGTGAGGTTTAGTCCTAGAAGCGGGGGTCGGGATATGAGATGCTATCCTTTGATTGGATTACACCACCCCTCGACACAATATACCTCTGTTAACCCTAGAGGAGTAGTATATGTTATGTTATCGTGTTGTTGACTTTGTAACTTCACCATGATTTGTTATTGTGAAGTCTTAACTATAACAATTATTCTCGTTGTTAATGAGGTTACCAATTGATATTGACAGAATGTTTGATATTTTATGAAATGTTATTTATTCTTCTTACATTCTTGAACATTTCTTCTACAATCTTGAGTTATATTCCTTGTTTATGGCAGAAGAATATCATTTACACTTGTATTGTGAAGTTTCGTCAAAACAGGGAGAAAACCATGCGTACAATCACGAGTTGCTTATGACATATTTCTTCGTTGATGATATCGATCTAAATGACGAAATGTGATTCGATTTTATGATTGTCGTCGAAAGGGTTCAATTCTTTTCGGCAACATCAGCTTAATACTCAGATCCGAGTATTATGCATTCGTTCATGGAGTGTATTATCGAAGGCAAAACCTGAGGAGTCGGTATAACAGCGACCTAAATTGAGTTTTGAATCTTTGAATTATTCTTGACCCTCGGATCATTAATATAATTGGGCAGACACGATAAATGTCCTGCTTGAAAAGGCATCAGAGAGATGTCTTGTAAAGACGCCGCTCATTCCTCTATAAAGTTAGTCTGAGATAAGTCTGTGAGATTCAAACAAGGAACTCAATCAGAAATGTTGATGTTTTGAAAGATATATTTGCATCTATGGTTAAGTGGAAACCAATATTTTCATTTGGGATAGGGACAATTCTGTATATTTTGAAAGATCCCCGAGACGTGTGTCTGACCGAGCTGTGATCGAGATTTGGAGGACATGACCCCTAAGTGGGAACTTGACGATGGTCCTTGTTCATTCACTAAGTGGCAACCTGACGATAAAATATTTATCTTTATGGTGTTTGAATGAACATCGTTCATCCACGAAGTGGTAACCTGACAAGGATGATAAATATTTTGATGATGATTTTTTGGTATATATTGAATTGAATATCGTTCATCCACTTCGGGAGGTCAGTCTGAAGGATTGAAATTACCAAGCCTATTGTGGAAAATTGACATCGTTGGGACGTAACTCCCAGTGAGGGCTATAACCAGACAACAGACCTTCCGATTTTGGCCTGGAGTTGAAACCTGACGGGTGACCACCCTAATTAGGGGATCAACTCAAGTAGTTACCGGAGGGGTCGAATGTAGTCTTTGAAATATATAAAAATTTTGATGATAAGGTTAACCTGTCATTGTGCAACCAAGACGGGGACCACTGGTAATATAACAACACGGTGGGCCGCAGATCTGACCTCATCAATTGGACTGTGGTGGGTTAAGACCAGAACCGCCAATCCCCTCGCATTAGACTTCGAGTGGGACGGTAATATGGTTTCAATTGAGACTCGCGTCCAAAGGGTTGGATTCTCTCTACGGACAACCAACGAGGGTCTGGGAAGAAAGTCTAAAGATGCGGAAAAAAAAATGATCATTGACTCTTTTGATAATTTTCACCATTGTAGTACAAATTCAGTATCCCTACCTTTGGTTCATTCAATTTGGTTTGGGAGTTTCAGTATGTGGGAGGGAGTTTCAGTATGTGGGAGACCCAGGTTATAATCCCGACAATGGTAGAATGTATCAAGAGGGGCAATGAGAATCTTGACCGCATCTCAAACCCAAAGACTCAGATTTTGCTATCCACTTATCAAAGATGCACCTTGTTTTGGGGAAGGGATTTAACTTCTCTTTCAAAAAAGGAAAAGAAAAGTACATGTATTATTTTATATTGTATCATATGTCTAGGAATGTTATCGATCATTTCATATTTTATCAGTTGATTTGACTTGGGGAAACGATATAAGGGAAAATTGTATGAATGATCATGATAAGTGTCCCTAGCGACGAGGACGTCGCTTAATGGGGTCTGGGAAGACTGTCGGACCAAATACCCACATGTTTTTACATTCGACACACCGATTGCACGCCATGACGGAATTGGTCTTAACTTAAAAGTGTACACGTTTTTGCGTGACACTTTGAAACGATTTCCTCGACCATTGAGGACGGGGCAAATCGACGAGAAATTTCCGTTAAGTATGCGTGCGCATTATTGTGACACGCGCTCTGATGGTTAGAGTCAGTAGTAATACCCTTCAGCCGAGAGGTCGATGGGTCGATTGGGTCAGTATTGTGTCAGGTAGATCTACGACACACACACCGAGTTTTAATCGTCGGTACGTTAATCAAAATAAATTAATATGTGCCCAAACCGTACGGCCGAAACAATTAAAATTGTGTGATCACAAGGTTGCAGTAGCGCTCGAATTGTTGGCACTTGCTCGAGCGGTACCACAAACCTTACTTATATTCCGCAACCTGATGCTGAAGCTACTGCTCGGCCTCCCATATGTAGAAAGGGATTTGCCTCTTGGACGGTGACTTCCTGACGCGCGGCGACACGAGAAACCAGTGCCTTCATCCCTGTATGGAGGGAGATACTATTGCAAGCTTTGTTATCGTCTGCACAGGATCTAGACTCAGGCTACTTGAACTGGTACCCTCCTATCTACCGGTACTGGGCGGTTAAAAGTGTCAACTTTTGTCTTCTTCTGCTCGGCCCCGAGTACCCGGCGCATCTACCCTTACTTGGTGTGATACCGACCTACCTGCTACATGATTGTTTTTCCACTGCCACGGGCCTCTTTCCCCGCCACTTGAGTATTTTCCCCACCACAACCCTCAATGTCAAGGTTACAGGTAAGTACCGGCCCTTCGGGCCTTCCGATCAACTAAGGGCCCTTGCGGGTCACACACACACTCGAGCGGACAAGCACTCAGACAGGCGCGTGGACCGGCAAGCGTGCACACACGCAGATTTAGAAACGGGCTCATGCCACTAGGCGGACTGAGCCCCACTTCTCTACATATACCTAAGTTGCTCCTCTTCTAATCGAAGTAGGAGCTAGCTCAGTGGGTTTCAGTGCGGATTGAGGATCAGGTGACTCGGGGATCGAATCCAACACCGAGCTAGCTCCTTTTTTTTACAAGGAGCTCCACTATGGTTTCACCCCACATACGAACGGACGGGGCTTGAACCCGTGACCTTGGTTTCACAGATTAGATATAGTTAGAGCCCGTTGTGACAATTGGCACAACGGGGTAGTTAGTAACTAGATTCTGTTTTTTTAATTTTCTTATTTTCTTTGGTTAGTTAGATTCACTTCTTTTAAGTTTCTTATTATTTATTTTATTTTTTTCGTAGCTGCTCCTTGAGAGATCACTTGAATGTATCCGCCTTAGAAACCAAGGCCGATTCATTCAGGTGGCTCATAAAGGCCATAAATCCAAGCCATGGTCGTGGAGGTAGGCGGACCACTCTTGGTACTGCGCCGCCACATCGTGGAAACTCGCGAACGTGCGAAAGGCGAGGCACAGCGAGGAGACGGAGAGGCACTTCGAGGGAAAGCAGAAAGGAGAGTCGCGCAGAGAGGTAGCACACACGAGCTAGGAAGAAGATAGCCACGTGAAGAGGAGAGGAAAGGAGGAGGAAGAAGAAGGAGAAGAAGAAGAAAAAAAGAAACGAGGAAAAAAGCGACTTTCTTACATATTGAATACGCATTGTATCTGTCGTATCCCCGTGAGTCGACGATCTCGGTATGCTGCACTTCGCTATGGATCGAGGTGCGTTGTGGAGCGGGGAGCAGTGATCTCACGACGACGAAGAACTGACGACGACGACGATGAAAATGAGAGAACAGGTAAGTCTTCAATCGTGCGGCTTACCTCATGGTACTTCCAACGATATGATGAGATTGATCGAATGAATCTACCGCTAGAACATGGAAATATACACTACGACTATGTATGTATGTGTGTGTGTGTGTATGTGTGTATATGTGTGTGTATGTGTGTGTGAGTATGTAACTGTGTGTGTGCGTCAGAAATAGCCGGACAGAGAGATAGAGAGACAGACAGACAGACGAAGACAATCAAACTATGACACATCACAATGAAGCACGCACAGTGACAGACACAGTCGCACAGTCAAACTGTCGCACATACACAAGTGACACACTGACACACAGTGAAACACATGCATACACAGTGGAACAGAGACAGACACTGTGACACACTCATACACAGTGGAACAGAGACGGACACTGTGACACACATAGACACAGTGGAATAGATAGTGACAGTGAAACTCACAGTGAAACGCAGTGCACAGACACACAGTGCACAGTCACATACACAGTCGCACACACAAAGACAAAGTGACATACAGTGACACTGTGACACACACAGAAACGCACAGGCAGACAGTGCACTGTTACACACACACAAACGCTGTGACACTCACACAGACACGATGACACATACACAAATACACAGGTGCGTCGTGTCACACAGATGTTCAGTGACACATACACTGTGACACATACAAGGGCACCGTGAAACATAAAACAGACGTACACAGATACTATAACAAACACACACAGATGTTGTGACAAACACAAACAGATGTTGTGACACAAACAGATAATGTGAGACACACAGGTGTTGTGACACACATAGATGTTGTGACACACAGACAGATGTTGTGACACACAGACACAGTGACACAGTCACAGTGACACACTGCCACTGTGACACAATCACAGTGACACACTCACAACGATACACAGTGACACTCACACAGCCACTGTGACATACACAAAGACACACAGTGCACTGTGACCCACACGGAGGAAGATATATACACAGAGAGTTAGACAGAGAGAGAAGTAAAGAGAAAGAAAGAAAGTGATACGTGCCTATGTGTGCGAACGGTCGGCTAAGGTATTGACATCATGTACATTGGTCTACGAGAGTCGAAGTGAGCCTCTTGTGTGAACACAGTAGTAGGTGGGATAGTAGAGTAGAGTAGGTTGGGCCGCTGGGCGCCAGATAGAGAGGGGCTATGTTGGATACTGCGTTGGTGTGGCCTAAGGACTTGAACATTGGCTCAAGAGTTATTGTATTGCTCTTATTTGGATGGAATCTCTGTACATTTGTGCTCCTTGCTTGTACGTGACTACTTTGACACCTGTGTGATTTCGCAGCTTGACTTTCAGTATATCATTCTCACTCATATTCCTTGCATATATGCCTTTTATATTTTATTTATTGATTTATTTATTATTTTATTACAGTCGTGAGTTGGCCGAAAACCGATGTGCCATAGGTAAGCGGTGTTGTCCACATCCGATTGGGTGAGCGGGGTGCAGTGCATAGCCAATCAAGTGAACGGACACTGTGCACAACCAATTGAGTGAGACAATGCGGTGCGCAGTTCATCTGCCATGATCTGACAGGAAGGGACTGAGTATGACTAACTGTTGTTGAAAACATAGCGAGAACGAGAAATTCCGTGAAACCGTCTCGCTTTGTGAGTGTTTTCTTTGTGGGGATGTAGCCGCAAGGGAATCGACTCTGTGCAGTCTTGCCTTGCTTAATAAACCACCTGGCATTGATGAAGTGGGGTTCACAGTGGATTGAAGGATTGTGCGTGCAATTAGTCAAAGTACTCTGAACATGAACAACATCAACTAACTCTTGCCCTACAGTTGATTAAAGCCTGCATCTTCTCAAAGTCCTAAAATAACACAGTTCGGAGAGGCGGAAGGTTTTTGAGATGTGGGGCACAAGTTTTGTATGGCCTACCCGCATCAGCTTAAAGACTTCCGAATGATCCAGGGTTTAAGAAACGTCCAAAGCAACGACCGAAAATTTACGAAAGTGATAGGAGGAGTGAGTCCCCGAGAGGCCTGCCCTATTGCTATAATGGCACGGATAAGGAAGGATGGTGATAAGAGAAGCAAGACTCTGAGAAGCCTGCTTTATTTTCAACCAGTCGTGCGTCAGCGCAAGTAAGCGATAGGAGGAGCGAGGCCATAAGGCTTGCCCTATCACAATAAGATGGCATGGGTAAGGGAGGTGGTGATAAGAGAAGCAAGGCTCCGAGAACCCTGCCTTATTGACCGCTAGCCATGCACCAAACGGCGATAGAATAAACGAGATCCCATGAGGTCTGCCCTATCACGACCAGACGCCCAATAAGATGAGGATCCCTTGTGATCTATCCTTCTATGACAACTCTTATGAAGATCCCGCAAAAGACTAACGAACTGACAATATGTATTTTCTGATTCTACTGAGGTGGAGGTAGAAGGAATGTGGCCCTGTGTGACCTGTCCTGCTACCTTAACCTAGTGATTGATGTCAAATCTTATGATTTTACTCCGTATGAGATTGAAGATATTTTGTTTGTGTATGTCTGAAGGGAAAAATTTTGGCGATGTTAGCTCTATACTTTCTTCCTTTAGACGACTATCTCTAGACGCTGATCTGATAAGAAGTTAGAGAGGCTACCTAGAGGAAGTTATGTCGATGTAGTATTATTTCCGACTGAATGAAGTTCACTATATTGAACTTCGGATAGGGTCGTATTGATAACAAAGAGGTGTTGAGACCATGTGGACCTGTGTGTGATTGTAGATCATCTCAATCAAGAAGACTCATTATGAGTCTATACAAGACTCCATGCTGTTGCCTTATGGTAACATGTTGGTTCGCCAACTCAACCCTCACTCACCCTCGACACCCACACTTTGCATCGACCTCCACACTGAAAGACATTTCTGATTTTCGGGTCATTGTCCAAAAAGGTATGTGTTTGGTCAAAAGGGGTCCTTGAAATGGCTGAAGTCAGATTTGGATGAATGACTAAGTCGAAAGGGGGATGTCTTACTGAAAGGTTGGAAGTGTAAGTGTAATGTGGTTAAAAGTGAATAAATGGTTGACTCCGTTAGAATTGTGTAATGCATTTGGATTTGTTTGCAGGTCAGTAAAACGACCAGCCATGCTATTCACTGCAACCCATTGAGAAACTTACGCTGTTCTGGGCCTTGATCCAGACATTTCGTCAAACGAGCGATTTTATACACTTGGTTTGAGTACCTAACCTTGTACTTTTCCCTGACTGTTAAGCAAATTAGGCGAAAAACCTTATTTATTTTATGTTCATTTCATCTATACATGTTTGAAAGGTCAATGACCTAAATTTCCCCTGATGAATTCAAACTGTTCATGTGAATGTGTTAAGTGTATATGACATCTCCTTGCCTAATTACTTAATCTTATTTCATTTCCTATGTATGTGTGGTATGGCAAAAGGTTTTCAGAAAGAGATATGTTGAATGAACTTAATTACTAAGTAGGATGGGTATATATTTTATGTGCAACCCTTGATAATTCATGCATTTGAGAGGATCCTGCTCAGGAGAAGGGGGGATCAGTTATGAGTCATACATATAGAAATTATTTCTAGGCAAAGCGTAGTATGTGCGAACGTTCGTCGGTCGAGTCGACCTTATTTGTAAGTCGGTCCAGGGGATCAGCGCCCCGATGCTCGACACATATAGGGGTCAGTCTTATGCGTTCAGCCACGCGTATACCTATGCTACAACGATCGAGCAAAATGCCTTCGACTGACTTACTTCTGCGATTGCAAGTAAAAGCCTTCGCACGTGAGTCAGTAGCTCAGCAGGGATACATCCACCTAAGGGATGGTGACAACTCCCGCAGGTAGAGGTGAGTTGTACCTCGCAGAATCTCTGTCCTGTCGCAATATAGCTGGCACGCACGGTCGGAGTTGGTCTTTGGCTGAAACTTTTATAAAACTCCTGCGTGATACGACCGTGAGGTCCGACACTGAAAATACTTAGCGTCTGGGTGTGGGACCGTCGCGCCCGACAACACGATTGAAGGGGAGAGAGAGTAGAAAAAGGAGGCTGGCGAGCAGGATAAGAAGTAAGGAAGCAAAAGTCATTTTTCCTCCATCTAAGAGAAAATTCATTCTCATTTTGTAAAGTTGCTGAATCGGGCACGGGTACAGCAGCAGCGTGCATGTCGGGCAATGTAAGTTTTCTTGTTCTAGCGAAATGTTCGTTCTCATTTGTCTCTACCTGGTGGTCACGGTCCGGACGGTGCTCGTTTTCACGCACGACATGGTGGAATGACATTCGTGATCGCACTTCGCTTCTTGATCTAGATGTTATTCGTGGTCGTGTTCGTCAGCATGGTTATGATCGAGGTCTTCGACTAGGTTGTCGTCGTGCTTAACGGAGGGCAATTCCATTCGGTTGGTCTATTTCCTCGTGCAGGTGTATCGTTCTATGTTCTAGCGAAAAAGCCACTCTGATTTTGCATATGTGGTGAGTAGTGCAGGGAGGCTTGTAGCAACCGTTTTCTGGATTACCATCATGGTTGTCGTCATTACACTGATTGTTTCCACTCATGGAAAATCGTGCGAATCATCATAAGCTCCAGACTGTCATCACAACTGCCATTATCGGGATCGAGGTGGGGGTCAGCGTCATTAGGACTATACTGCCCATGGTGGTCGTCAAGTTCGGATGTTGTTCATCGTGCTTGGTCATCAAGATAGTGGTGCTATTCGTAGTACGTTTAATCATCTTGCGCCATTACTGCGAGCATGCTGCTCATTCGGATGGAAGTTTGTCCTACGTAGTACTAGTCAGATTCAACGTCCACATCGTTGTCATCTTCGCTCTTTAGTTGCTGATCGAGATGTTATTTAGGAACGACATTGTGGTGTTGCTGCTAAGGTTGCAGGCTGCCACTGAAGTGGCAAAGTTGTTGTTATTATTGCAGCAGTTGCTGTGTCTTTTGGAGTAGCGCTCTGTTTCGTACTATTCTGTTCTTAGTTGTTGCTATGGTTGTAATACGTCGCACTGTTGTGATCCATTGCTGCTGTAGCACTTTCGAGTGGTATCATGATTTTAGACACTGTTGTCCTTTGTTGTATATCTCGTTGTTATTTCTGCATTTTAACTGCGAGTATCACTATGCATAGACGATCACTGCATTTAGGCGCGTTCTTACTGAGCTTTGTTGTATTTGTTGGTCGGTGCAGAGTTATAAGACACATATTTGAATAGAGCACGTGGCTTTAGAGGGAGTGACTACACTTTGCAAGGGGGTGATTGTTGTGACTTGAGGGTCTGTCAGGAGGTCGTTGTTCTGCATTGTGGCCGTGGTGTTGCCACCTCCACTGCGATTTGGTCACCATTGTGGGGTGCTCAGGTGCATCGAGATATCAATGCTCTTTCACATGAGTTCGAGTTGAACCTCTCTTATATCTCGAGAGTCTAATTTTTCTTCTTCTGTCTTTCTTACTCTAAGTTTAGTCTTTTGGTTACGAGAGGAAGGCGGCATGCGGGATTGAAAACCCATAATCCGTGTCAAACCCTCGTTGGGAGGTGCGCCCCACCGATTGCAGGAGCTCTGCCAGAAAGTATGCGAGGTTCTAGAGGCAGGGAACTGTTAGGTATACTTCCTTTGCCCAGTGTGAGCCCACTATGCCCCTACCATGACATCTCTCTAGTGTGTCTGAGAGGTATGCATGCGTTCCTTTATGGTCTTTGTTTCTTTTCATAACTTAATCAAACAAATTAAAAATAATACATGCGTGAATTTCAATTCATTTTGTTCTGACTGAAATTAGACTAAGGGATAAAGTAGGGGAAGGTAGTCTTGCATTCGTTTGACAGAGTCATAAAAGGTTGGATATTGATTCTAAGCTGAATGATTCAGCGCTATATTTTTTTTGTTTTATACAGGGACAAATATTGTTTCTTAGCAACATGATCTGGCCACTTTTTTATTTCTGAGGGTTTGCCAGTCTGATTTTTAGGTCAAACATTGTTTCTAAGCAGAATGACTTCGTCTATCTGTTTTGTTTTGGGATTTCTGACTGAAGTTTGACAAAATGGTCCAACTTCATGTTTTTTTTTGTCTTAAGATAGTCTGAACATTGTTTTAAAGCAGAATAGTTCAATCTTTTTGTTTTATTCTAAGGGAGGATTCTGATAAAAGGTTAAACATTGTTTCTAAGCAGAATGGTTTAGCCTGAAGCCACACATACTAAGAGTACAAACGAGGATACATATGAATACTTTATTCATATTTGCATGTGAAAAAACAGTTCGACATTGTTTATAAGGAGCATGATCTAGCTTAAGCCATATTACTAAGAAAAGAAGTGGAGTCAATAGTACAATTGGAAGTAAACTGACAATTTGAACATTGTTTCTAAGCAGAATGGTTCAGTTCCCTACCATATTTGAAGCATAAGTGGGTATCACCTACTTGAAAATTTAGAGATGAAAAAAATGAAGTGATAAATTTGTTCTGTTGTTTTTTACATGAATTCGAGGTGCGAGTTTGTTCTTCATGGTTGAAAAAAAAAAGTTAAGCAAGGAATGGAAAGTGAGGGTGTGATGTTCATAGTGAAACTTCATATTTTTTGTCACTTCGGTGAAAAACAATATGCAATTCGCTGTGAATAATATGTCTAGGTGAGATTATTAACTTTCATGATTTTCATCACTTTGAACTTCTCAATGTTCTCATGAATTTCACTGATTTGAACCTCTCATGAATTTCACTGGTTTGAACCTCTCATGAATTTCACCGATTTGAACTTCTCATGAATTTCACCGATTTAAATTTGTCATGCATTTCATCGACTTCATGCGTTCATAAATTTCACCACTCCAATTCGTTCACAATTTTCACTATTGTCCACGCATGGGGGGGGCAAGAAGAGCAGAACCAGTTTCAGACCTTCACTAATTTCACCACTTCAAATTGTTCACAAGTTTCATTATCGTTCACACAAAGGGAGAGGGGGGGGGGAGATGTCAATTTTAGACATTCACTTATTTCATTACTTCAAATCATTCACAAGTGAAACTATCGTCCACACTAGGGGGGAGACAATTTTATGGCTTCACTTATTTCACCACTTCAGTTCATTTTCAATTTTTATTATCATTCACGCAGGGGAAGATGGGGGAGAGGGGCAATTTCATGCCTTCATTAATTTCACCACTTCAGGTCCTTCACAACTTTCACTACCTTCAATATTTCCACTACTTCATGTTGTTCACAACTTTCACTATTGTCTAAGCAATGGGGAAATAATTTTATGCCTTTACTGCGTCCAAGCACGACGAAGGGGGGGGAGGGGGGGGGGGGGGGAATTTCATGCCTTTACAGATTTCACCACTTCAGTTCATTCATAATTTTTATTATCGTCCATGCAAAGAGGGGGGGGGAAGGAGTGGGGAAAATTTCAGATCTTCATTCACAAGTTTCACTATCTTCCGCGCAAAGGGGGGGAAAGGGGAGCGGGGACGATTTCAGGCATTCACTAATTTCACCATTTCAAATCGTTCACAAGTTTCACTATTGTCCACTCAAAGGGGGGGACAATTTCATGCATTCACTTCGTTAATTTCACCACTTCATATCATTCACAATTTTCATTATCGTCAAGGCAGGGGAAGGGGGGGGAGGGGGAAGGGGGCAGGAGGGGGAAAGGGGGGGAGTCCATGCAAAGAGGGGGGGGGAAGGAGTGGGGCAAATTTCAGATCTTCATTAATTTCATCTTTTTAAATCGTTCACAAGTTTCACTATCTTCCGCGCAAAGGGGGGGAAAGGGGAGCGGCGACGATTTCAGGCATTCACTAATTTCACCATTTCAAATCGTTTACAAGTTTCACTATCGTCCACTCAAACGGGGGGACAATTTCATGCATTCACTTCGTTAATTTCACCACTTCATATCATTCACAATTTTCATTATCGTCAAGGTAGGGGAAGGGGGGGGGAGGGTGAAGGGGGAAGGGGGAATGGGGAAGGGGGTGATTTCATGTCTTCATGAATTTCACCACTTTAGTTCATTCACAATTTTCACTATCGTTCACGCAATGGGGAAGTAGGAAGGAGTGGTGTCGATTTCAAACCCTCACTATTTTCACCACTTCAGGGGTGGGGGCAGTTGATTCATGCCTTCACTAATTTCACCACTTCAGGTCGTTCACAACTTTCGCTATTGTCCAAACCATGGGGAGGGGCAATTTCGTACCTTCACTAATTTTATCACTTCACAACTTCCACTATCGTCCAGACCATTGGGAGGGGTAATTTCATACCTTCACTAATTTTACCACTTCAGGGTGTTCATAACTTTCCCTATCATCCAAGCAATAGGGAGGGATAATTTTATACCTTCACTTATTTCTCCACTTCACAACTCTCACATTTGACCAGACCGTGAGGAGGGGCAATTTCACCTTCACTAATTTCACCATTTCAGGTCGTACACAACTTTCACTATCGTCCAAGTAATGGGGATACAATTTAATGTCTGCACTTCGTCCAAGCAAGAGGGGAGGGGGCGGAGGGAGAACAATTTCATGTCCTCACTCATTTCACCACTTCAGTTTATTCACAATTTTCACTACCATCCACGTAGGGGAGAGGGGAGGTAGCAGGGCCGATTTCATATCTTCGCCAATTTCACAACTTTAAGTCATTTACAACTTTTATTATCGTTCATAAGTTTCATTATCATCCACACAAAAGGGTGAGGGGAGCAGAACCGATTTCAAACATTCACTAAGTTCGCCACTTCAAATTGTTCACAAGTTTCACTATCGCTCACGCAAAGGGGGGACCAAATTCATGTCCTTACTGATTTCACCACTTCAGTTCATTCACAATTTTCACTATCGTCGATGTAAGGGAAGAGAGGGGAAGAGAGTGATTTAAGACCTTCACTAAATTGTGTCCCCTTTCCCTTGACTTAAATGATAGTGAAAGTTGTCAACAAATTGAAATGGTGAAATTAGTGAAGAGATGAAATTGACTTCCCCCATTTTTTTCTGCTTTGACAATAGTGAAAATTGTGAACGAAATGAAGTGGTGAAATTAGTGAAGGTCTGTAATTGCCCCTTCCCTCCCCTCCCCCTCCCCCTTTGCTTGAACGATAGTGATAGTTCTGAACAAACTGAAGTGGTGAAATCGGTGAAGGCATGAAATTGCTCCCCACTCCTGCATAGATGAGAGTGAAAGTTATGAATGTACTGAATTTGTGAAATTCGTGAAGGCTTGAAATTGTCCCTTCCCCCCACCCCACCCGCCCCACCTTGTTTGGACGACATTCAAGGTTGTGAACGAACTGAAGTGATGAAATTCATGAAGACCTAAAATTGCGCCCCCCTTCCGCTTGGCTTAAACGATAGTGAAAGTTGTGAACAAACTGAACTGGTGAAATCAGTAAGGGTATGAAATCATCACCCCCCCTACTGCACAGATGAGAGTGGAAGTTGTGAATGAACTGAAGTGGTGAAATTTGTGAAGGCCTGAAATTTTCGCTTCCCTCTTCCCCCTTCCTTGCTTGGACGATAGTGAAGGTTATAAACGAATTGAAGTAATGAAATTTGTGAAGGTCTGCAATTGCACCCCCTTCTCCTTAGCATAGACGATAATGAAAGTTGTGAACAAACTGACGTGGTGAAATCGGTGAAGGCATGAAATTGTACCCCCCCCTCTCCTGTGTAGTCGATAGTGGAAATTGTGAACAAATTGAAGTGGTAAAATTCGTGAAGGTCTGAACTTGCCCCTTCTGTCCCCCCCCCCTCTTGCTTGGACGATAGTGAAGGTGATGAACGAAGTGAAGTAGTAAAAATTGTGAGGACCTTAAATTATTCATTTCGTCCTCCCTGCCCCTTGTTAAGACGATAGTGAAGGTTGTGAACGAACTGAAGTGACGAAATTTGTGAAGGCCTACAATTACACATCCCTTCCCCTTGGCATAGGCGATAGTGAAAGTTGTGAACAAATTGAAGCGGATGAAATCGGTGAAGGCATGAAATTACATCCCCCCTCTTCCTGTATAGTCAATTGTAAAAGTTGTGAATAAACTCAAGTGCTAAAATCCGTGAAGGTCTGAAATTGTCATTTCCGTCCTCTCCCCTTCTTGCTTGGACGGTAGTGAAAGTTGTGAATTAATTGAAGTAGTAAAATTTGTGAAGGTCCGAAATTGTCCCGTCCGTCCTCCCCCCCCTGCTTGAACAGTAGTCAAGGTTATGAACAAATTGAAGTGGTGAAATTTGTGAAGGCTTGAAATTGCACCCCCTTTCGTCTGAGTGAAAGTGGTGAACAAACTAAAGTGGTGAAATCGATGAAGGCATGAAATTACCCCCCCCCCTACACACACACACACTTCCTGCATAGGCGATAGTAAAAATTATGAATGAACTTAAGTGGTGAAATTCGTGAAAGCCTGAAATTGTCATTTCTACCCCTCATCCTCTTGCTTCGACTGTAGTGTAGGTTGTGAACGAACCCCCCGTCCTCCATAGACGATACTGAAAGTTATAACTTAAGTGGTGAAATTAGTGAAGGCATGTAATTGCACGTTCCGTCCTCCCTCCTTCTCGCTTGGATGGTAGTGAAGGTTGTGAACGAACTGAAGTGGTGAAATTTGTGAAGGTCTGAAATCGCACCCCTCTCCCCCTTGGCCTAGACAATAGTGAAAGTTGTAAACAAACTAAATTGTTGAAATCTGTGAAGGTATGAAATTGTACCCCCCCTTTTGCATAAACGATAATGAAAGTTGTGAATGAACTGAAGTGATGAAATTCGCGAACACTTGAAATTGTCCTTTCCGTCCTCCTCTCCTCTTGCTTGGACAGTAGTGAAGGTTGTGAAGAAACTGAAGTGATGGAATTTGTGAGGGTCTACAATTGCACCCTCCTTCCCCTTGGCATAGACAATAGTGAAAATTATGAACAAACTAAAGTAATGAAATCGATGAAGGCATGAAATTGCCCCCCTCCCCCCTCCYMCATAGTCAATAGTGAAAGTTGTGAATAAACATTCACAACTGAAATGGAGAAATCAGTGAAAGGTTGAAATGACCCCTTCCACCCCCCCCTCCCTTCATAGACGATAGTGAAATGAACTGGAGTGGTGAAATTCGTAAACTCATGAAATTGCTCTTTCTGCCCCTCTCCCCCTTGCATAGATGAGAGTTAAAGTTGTGAATGAACTGAAGTGGTGAACTTCATGAAGGCTTGAAATTGCCCCTTCCGTCTTCCCCCTTCCCTTGGTTGGACGGTAGTGAAGGTTATGAATGAACTGAAATGGTGAACTTCGTGAAGGCCTGAAATTGCCTCTTTCGTTATTCCTCCTCCCCTTGCTTGGGCGGTAGTGAAGGTTATGAACGGGTTGAAGTGGTGAAATTTGCGAAGGTCTGAAATTGCCCCCCTTTTCCCCTTCTGCGTGAACGGTAGTGCGACGATAATTGTGAAAGATGTGCGTGAACTGAAAGTTGTGAAAAAATTGAAAGGGTTGATGCCGACTGAAAAACATTTTAGTAAAATGTTCACAAGCGGTTATCGGATAGTTGAAAATTCAAGACTGAAAATTCTGAAGTGAGAGTTTTTGGCAGTCTGAAAATCATGAATGGTCTTGAAGTGGTGAAAGGTCTGAAGACCCTGAAAACCACCTGTTTAGGCAGGTTGTATCCTGAAGTGGTGAAGGGTGTCATGAAGTGGTCAAGTGAGAGTTTTTGACAATTTGAAAATCTTGAATGGTTTTGAAGTTGTGAAAGGTCTGAAGACCATGAAAACCACCCTTTACCACTTGAGGATGCAGCCTGCATAAACAGGTGGTTTTCAGGGTCTTCGAAGCTTTCACCACTTCAGGACCATTCAGGATTTTCAGACCTGAATGGTCCTAAAGTGGTGAAAGGTCCGAAGACCTTGAAAACCACTTGTTTAGGCAAGCTGAAGTGGTGAAGGGTGTCTTGAAGTGATGATGAAAAATACGACTATTGTTAACATTCTCTCAAGAGGTCAACAATGTAAATTTTGAAACGTTTCAAGTATGCTGATGAAAGCATTGATATGAAGTGATAGAAACCAAGATTGTGAACCGAGTACTCTTAGCACAGTGGAAAAAAAAAAATTGTCGTTAACCTTCTGTCATTTGAAAACAAGTTAAAAAGTTATTCAAATTTTGAATATTTAACATAATTTAGGGCGATTAGGCTTTGTTTCTAAGCAGAATCATCTAGTCACATGCCCAAAGCAACGATAAGTAGTTGTGCAACTTGTTCATGTATAACCTAAGGCATGTTAGGCATTATTTATAAGTAAAATGGTCTAGCGGAATGCCATATGTCAGATGGGTAAATGGGTAATCATCTGAAAGATCAACGATCTATCTCATATGAAAATGACTTGGAAGTTTTTGTGAGAGACTTAGCGTGGTTGTATGTGTTTGCTTGAAGTTGTCTTTTGATAGGTAGTAACTTTAGATGTTCAAATGTTTTGGAAAGACACTTTCTCTAAAAGGAGTGTTGTTCAAATTTTTACAAATCCAAGGAGTTAGTCAATTTTTTGTACGTACAAATCCAACTTTTGTCTAAGTTTCATATACGCCTTTGTAAAAATATGAGAAGCATACTTTTTTAGAGGAAATGTTGCCCAAAGTTTTACTAAATCAGAGAGTTGGACAAAATTTGACTTTGTAAAGTCGAAAGTCGTTTTTTGATATCGTATCTAATTGAATATAATTCTTAGAATACACTTTATAACAGGGAAGTGTTGCCATTTTGTTTTTTGTTTTGAGAAGTTAAATTCTACTTAAGTAAGAGAGACTATGACGATCCACCCTGTGCATGAGAGATACTGTCGAAATGTTTTCAAATCTTTAATATCATCTAGGGATAAGTAAGACTTAGTCTTGTGAAAAGTTGGGTGAGATATGAGATGCGGGTTATTATCCATTCAATTAAATATAGCTTTGGATACCGGTCTAAGCATAGCTTTGGATACTGGTCCAAGCATAATTTTGGATACTGGTCTATTGTGTGTAACGAATCCTCTTCGGTCAATTTGATTCAAGGCTTGATTACGGTTGAACTTGGTTCTACGAGGATCATATTCTGCTATTTTTTTATAACAGGTCGGTTTACGACTCAACTCAGACCCATTCTCTCAACGTAACCTCATGCCTTAGTTCAATTGCTTTATTGTGTTTTCTTGGAATTTTTGCCTAGACTTATTTTATTGACCATTTTAAAGAACTGAGTGTCTTTTTATGAAAAGTTGACAGTGGTTGGGGTTGTACGCGTAAGGCAGGGTGTAAGTTCCTGGGAATGGTAAAGTTGACAAAATGGGTGTCCGACAATGTGACTTTTATTTGTGCGTATGTTTTACGCAGATTAGTGTTTAAAAGTTGATATACAAGTCACACCTTGGAGGCAATGAGAATGACAACCATATGTCGCACGATCTTCATGCTTGATGGATCTATCCCTTACTCTTTCTATTCTATCTCGCGTTCCGGTCCATACATGGACGTTGGGATGCTTGTTTGTTTATTTCTTGATTGACTACTTTTTCTCTATGTGGGAGCAATACTTGACGTTTTCTGGGGAGTCAAAAAAAGACTAGGCACGATTTGTGTATGAGGTTCTGTTTTATTTTTGTGAAGTGTATCGCGTGGTTAGATGAACCATCCTAGTCTACCGGCACAGAGTTGCGCTTGGGAAATCATCCCCAGAGCGTCGGCTCATGTATATGTCCGATTATGACGTTCGACTACACGTACCCCCTATGCTACAACGTATGAGAAACGCCATCGGTTGGGCCACCTCCGCAATTATACTCGAGCAGCTTTCGCATGTGGTTCGATGGCTTGGCGGGGATACGCCTGTCCAAAGGTGGTGACCGTCTCTTGGGCAAAGGTAAGTTGTGCCTTGAGGGGCCTTCATCATGTCGTAGGGGTTCACGAGAGGTACGACTGATGCACTCGGCCGGAGCGAGCAAAAGTTCCATTGCGAAAACATGTTGTAAAGATTCTGTGTGATGCGGCCGGGAAGGTCCTCCTACTGGACCGACGCACTCGACAGGTGGCGTCGTTGTCGGGGATCTCGACTGCCTACTGGGGTCCTTACTGAACGAACCCAGGTTATTGGCAGACTGATGATCTAAAGAAAACGACAATATTTGTGTGTCTGATTGTTGTTGATGATGATAGATGTGTGCAGATTGGTTGAGAATGCAAAATGTTTCAAAGATGTACTTACGTACTCTGATGCATATGATGACAATTTCAGTGAGCACATTTTACCTTTTGTGTTTTATGTGGTTGAATGATACTTTGCATGTCTGATGCGCTTAGGTTGAGTGAGGCGGCATCGACGTTGCTAGGGCATGTCCATTACTGAAGTGGACTCTGTTAGTAACGGTCAAAGCTACAAGGTTAGTTTACTTATTACGTAAGTGTTGTGTTACGCATGGGTTGGGAGGTAATTAAGTTAAGATGAGGTGTCTCCCTCTAGTTAGTGGAACCTCGCTTTAGGAAAGACTTTTAGTAAGCGAGTGATATGGACAAGGGGGGGTGACTGATGAGATTGAATTAAATGGGTTTAAAACAACTTTTTTTTATAATTATTATTAGGTTGTATAACCTTGGATAAATTGAAGTCTGGACCACATATGAGTCGATATGATTAGTGTTGAGCGTATGGTGTGATAGGTATTGTGATGAGTACTGCCAAAACTCTCAAAAAAAGGTCGGTGGTGGTGTCCATCAATGATGCGTTAGAGTCATTTATGAGTTGCTCAGTAACATCTACGGATAGGGTTGAACGATGAAAGTTACTCGATTGGAGGTTTGCGCGATCTAAAGATAAATCTATGTTTTAAACATGCATATATATATATATATATATGTTATTCATGTTTGTCTGTTTTTTATTTTCTATGTTATTTTATTATGGTTTGTCGAATGTCTGATTGACAATGTACGTACGGATTGCCTTTCATTCAAAAGGGTATAGACTCTACATGAAACCCACGTCTGGCATAAGATTGAAAATGAATGGGATGACTCGCTCATGTGGAAGGTGGTTCTTCCTGAAGGAAATCAACATGACATTGTGTAGCTTGTTCTCAATGGAAGTGCATTCTTGGATTGTTACTCCGTCGTTGAAGCTTAAGGAAGTAGTTATTAGTCTTGAGAATGGTAGAGAGACCCACGCCGAAACTATGTTCCTGATTCATTAATGGGGTGTTGTTACCTTTCCTCTAAATAGGAAAGTAACTACATTATTAGATAAGAAAGGAGAAAGGGGTTTCGTACCTTGCATAAACGTTGATGGCGAAGTGAGGCAGCTACTGCTTAGCCAGCGTGGGTCTAGAGTGACGACGTAAACCAGACTCTCGTTAGATTGGACCACCATACTGAGAAAGGTGTGAGATCATCACTTGTTGCTTTGATGAGTCTAAGTGGGGTTGTCCTTCTAACCCTGATAGGTTCGGTAAGGTGCAAATACCGGAATCGAAAGGGGTTGCAACAAGGCTTGATCCTTAGAACGGGGCTCATGAATCAAAATGTTATCCCAAGAGGATTCAACGCCCCTCAACATTATATGCTTCACTTAAAAGTTGAAGGAGTAACAATTATATTGTGTTATTTACTCATTGATAGTTTTATTTTTGCCTAATAACGTCCATAATATAGCCTTGAATGTTATTATTTTGCATTTTTGTTGCGTATTATGTTTTGTCGAGTTTTTCTAAAGCATGTTATGTCATTCTATCACATTTGTAGCAAACCTGTTGTGCTTATCATGATGTGAACTATTATTGTGAGTTCATGCTATCTATCTGAAATTGTATTGCTCTTTGGATTTATGATTGAATTATTTATGTACATTGTATGCATATGTCGTATCCTTCCTTGATGGTAAAAATGGTATGTGTTTGATGTTTGAACCACGTTTTGAAAAACGCGCATATTTATCAGTATATATTGTGATATTATATGATTTGGGAATTGCGTAAGCATGAGTGAGTATTTGTTTGTAGACACTCTTCGGTATCCTTGTCGTTCTGAATGAGTTCTCATGCGCGCTTACATAATGAGTGTCAATGTTATTTTAGTGGAATATATTTTATAACATTTATTTTGCTTAGTTACGTGATTCCTCTCGTGTTTTGACCCTAAGACCACTCGTTGTTTGTTTAACATGTGATCAGGTCGAGGGATCTCAAGATGGAAGGTTGGCAAGGGATAATCGGGGTTAAGAAACCCGCATATCTGCTGATTCTGCGAGATTGGGAACGAGACAACCTACCCAAGGTTGAGATCAAATGTTTCATGGATTATCATGTTTTCGACTTCCTCGATAAATTTAGACAAATAGTGCCCCTCAGCAAGTGAAACGAGAAACATATGTTGAGGAATATTATAAAGTATATTCACATAAATTTGAAGGAGGGAGTCATTGGTTTTATTAAAAGAGTGTGATCATCATGGAGTAAGATTCACGATGACATGTGAGAAACATATAAGTTAAGTGAGGAAAAACTGACCAAATATGATCTTGAGAAAATAGATCGGTACAACTATGTGTAAGTGGGGCAGTTCCTCGCAGAACTCAAGGGCGCTTCCCATAAAGTTTGGGCATTATTAGAATATGACAAGTGTTTCGCCTTCCTTATGAACTTTTCGGATGCAGGGCAACGATATCTAATTCGTGGGACAAAAGAAACACTTATATGAGATAAAATCCGAGAGAATTTTGTACAAAAGGATTTTAATCAACACCTTTTCATACTCTGCAGGAAGCAAGGAAAAGTAAAGAGATTAAAATTATGGCAAGAGGGATCTTGGTTAATGGACAAGTGAATTTGCGACGGGCAGCTCTAAGAGTATGAAAAATGAACTTTAGAAGGGCACTAAGATGATCAAGAGAGATCATAAGTGGAGTAAGGAGAAGAAAGTGGAACCATGTATTGAAAGAAAAAGGATATAAACTAGAGTTAGAAACATTGCAACTCATATCTGTGACAGGACGATTGACACCCCAAGTAGGAAGGGAAAATAAAAGTGAGAGAGCTTGAAATAAGCTAATATAGCTCCACCTCATACGACGTCCGATCCTTGAAAGGATGATGGTGATAATCGTCAATTGGAAGTTGGACAGGGCGGAAGAACAGCAAGAGGCGAGAATGGAAGGCGAAGATAGTATGTGAGTGTTCTGGAAAAGTTTGACATACCCCTCAGAAATACAAAATGGCGAAAGGAGTTGAAAGGTGAGACCGTTTGCTCTAGTAGATAAAAGTCAAACTTTCGCAATAGTTACCACCACCTCACTTAGCTCATCTATAGCAAAAGAGAGGTAGAGTAATGTCGGCGGTCTTGGACGACTTATACGTAAACAGTCGGAGTGTTGTGGCAGTGCGAAAAACTCACTTGCTGAGCTTATTAACGATTACCTCTTTACATTGCTTTAAGATGAGTTTATGAATTTTTATCTAATATGTATGATCCACCTTGTTTATAATTCTGATTCCGAGTAAGGGTTATTACCTTTTAATAATCGGATTGTGCGTACGTTCTAAATCTGATTATCTATTTTTTAAGTTTTGTGTCATTTTTGTTTAAATATAAGTAAAAAAATTTCTATGGTTTCACTTTATGCTTGTTAGTTGGTAATGGCCCGTAAGGTAGCTGTATGAGGTCGTCTACTTTCCATTGAAACCTTGATATGTGATGACTCGAGACTTAACATAATTTGAATCTTCTTCATGTCCATTTTGGTATAGGTTTTGATATCCTCGGTTTGCAGATTCGTGCGTATTCCGATTGTCATTAGCATTCTTACCATTGTGATTTTGTAGGTTTTTTCCTCTTTTATTTCAATTTGACATACAAGGAATAAAAAAGTTAACGGTGTGAAGAAAAAACGTGACAAATTGTGAATGAAGTGTTAAGTATCCAAAATGTTCGACGGAGTGGAAATAGCGTAATTATCAATGAGACATTTTTTTAGGGAACACAAACCTTAGGAGTTGGTACGCCGATAGAGTCTGACGGAATGGTTAGAGTTGGTATGAGTATGCCGATAGAGCCCGACGGAATGGTTAGAGTTGGTATGAGCCCTGATCATAGAGTCTGGGCGATTAAAATGATTGGTTGTTGAGTCGGACGAACCTTCAGCACGACACGTTGTCGAGCACATCGGCTCCCGTCCTTTTTCGCAGAAAGAGAGAACCATCCCGGTCATGTTACGCAGGAGTTCAACAAAAACAAAACAAGAGACAATTTTGGGATAATGTCGAAACAATCCCCCGAACTGTCAAAACGGGTACGGTGACGTTGTCCTCCGACCGCTCTACTACCTGTGTGCACCAGCCGTACTTTCTGCAATCCCCTACGACATGATAGGTTTTCGCGGGGCACAACTTACCTTCATGAAGGGGCTGTCACCACCCTTAAGGGCATATCCCTACCGAGCTACTGACCGACATGTGGAACTTTCAAATACAATTGCAGAGGTAGGTCAGCGAAGGACGTTTTCTCGCTCGCTGTCGTATAGGTACGCGCGGTTAAAACGCCTAATAAAATTGGACTTCGTTTGTCCCTTAGGGTGCTTATCTTCCAAGTACGAAGAGTGCGTCAGTCACCTAGCCAAAGGGCGGTCTCAACCAAGCGTTAAACCCACAAGTATCCTAGTCCCTTAGATGCACAATTCAGAGAGACGAGATTACCGTGATCAAATATAACTATACCGAAAACTATCGACCATTGATCGATAGAAAAACGGATCCGAATTCAGTCATGAGTTGAAACAATAACAAAAAGAACCCGAACATCACAGGGCAAAACTAATAACGCAAGACTGAAGTAAAAAACAAAATTCACCACCTAAGGTTAAACTCGATGGGAAAAAAAAAATAAATAATACAAAGCCATTAACGAAAAGTTGGCTTTGACAATAACCTCGACGCAGACGGTAAGATAGACGAACTGCCCCTGTTCTGACTTGATGAGACGTGATGTCAAAGCCATTCATTCCCTCCTATCGTCGACCTAAGATTGGACACACACACACCCGGCGCCATACATTTTAGTTTTTTTTTAATGACAGACTGCTTTACAGATGATTCTTGATCAGGTGCATTTCTCAAAGTGTTGCATGTCCCACCCTCTAGGAAGTGGTATGGGCTACTCCTCCTCGCCCAAGCACAAAGCTTGAATCTCAGAAGTCGGACCGTCTCCACCGAATCGGCAAAGTACCCCCCCTGTGAAGCGGTCCACTTTAGGTCGATAGGTCGGTTCCGAGAGCAACAAACTCCTGCCCCAAATATTTCTGTTCTCATTTTTCCTAAGCTGAAGGTAACTTAGATGAAAGAAGTCGAAGGAGATAGAGGACTTAGGAAATAAGAACCATTCAGACATGTGTAGATAGATAAGGTCATTCGAGATAGAAAGGGTCACCTTGGGATAAAAGGCTAAATCCATTTAATCTTTTCTTCTCTATTTGAATCAAATTTCTTTTCCGACGTCCACTGAATTAAACCTTTTTTAAGCACTTTTTTTTTTTTGACTAGCAAGCAGGCGAAAAGTAGAAGGAAGACAACCATTTTCATCATCCCTAAAAAGGCACAATCAATCTCCCTTGCAAACACTTTTCTACCTACCTGCACACTAAAAAACAACCACAGGTCAAAAAAATTCAGCAATCTATCCTCCCGCCAGATCCCACTTTTTCACATGCATAACTACACGTTTTACTCAACCTTTCCTTTTGAATGTTCAAAACAAAAAAGATCAAGCAAAATGTGGGTTCACGAGGTTGTGAAGGAATCTGAGTCAATCAACTGACCTTGAGTGAAGCGGTGTCGAACACGCTCTGGTTCACTCAAGAAAGCTAAGTAAGAAAAAATATACTCGTCGCCGAAGAAAAACTTCAATCCCAAGACAAATCCCGATTAATCAATGGTCACAATTCATCCTCCACTCGTACGTCTCACCCGTGGTAGTCCCAAGTGTGAAGACCAGGGTTGTCAGGCGGGGGCCCTCGGGCGCAAAGTCGGGGTACGGGTTTGACCCCTGGACCCCCGCCGAGGGGGTGCCCC
>BFEA01000004.1:3893385-3909143 GCA_003427395.1 Chara braunii
CCAACCCCGGCTCCACACCCCGCTGCCAGCCAATCCCGGCCCCGCACCCCGCTGGGCCCCGCCCCCGGCCCTGCGCCCGCACTACCCCGGGCTCACGAGGGTGGGGTGTAGCCGCGGGGGGGGGCCGAGGTCGGGCCAAAACTGCAATATTGCAGTTTGGCCCAGGGGGTGCAGGTTGCGGCTGCGCACCCCCCTGTATTTTTTTTTTTTTTTTTTTTTTTTTTTTTTTTTTTTTTTTTTTTTTTTTTGTTTTTTTTTTTTTTTTTACTTTTTTTGTCGGGGCCAGGGGTGCCGACCCCCGGCCCCCGGGACCCCCGCGCGGGCCCCGGGGCAGGGGCTCGACAACCCTGGTGAAGACGACAATCCGCATATGTAAAAAAAAAAAAGATATCACTGGCCCCTTGTAAGTGTCAACTGGGCCCAAATGGTCCCAAGTGGTCCCACACTACCGCCCTCAACACGAGATGGCTCCAGCAATCAAAACCGCTCACTCCATGTGCTAAAAAAAAAAAAAAAGTCGGTCTCGAATGTCGAAACCGCAAGTGTCGCGAGTCCCAATGGTCACTACTGCGCACTGCATCACGCAGACTTCCAAAAACAAAAGTAGTCTGACACGAGAGTCCCAACTCATTCACAAGCGCCACATATCACAATCCACCATAGGCACCACCAAGTATGCTCCAAGACTGCCGACTGCACCCTGCCGCACGCCTTAAAAAAATAATGCCGCACAAGGTAGTCGAACACCACTCTTTGAACCAAGTCCAAAGGTGTGCACTAGTGATGATACCGCCTCTGCATTACTCTGGTGTACTTCACTCCCCGCCGCCGTGTAGGTACTGGTCCCCAAAAAATAACGGCAGCGCTGCTACATGCTGCGTCGTCTTGAATCTGTCTTGAAAATGGTACCGACATTAGAAGCAGTCCCGACGCCCACACGACATCCCAAAAGAGACCGATGTCATGCCACCACCGTCAATGCCGCAATGCCCTAGCACTGAACCGAAGTTACTGTACACATACCACTTCAAAAAAATAACGGCGGGGTTATTGCTCACTGCGTCGCCCGAAATTGGCTCCACAACACCCAACAGTACCACCATTGGATCATACACAAAAGACAAGTCCACTGCGCCAAAAACAATTGGCAGCACCTCCCCTTAAATTACTGCCACCAGACACGCCGCAAAGTCGGCAGCATTTCACCACTGAAAAATGATGTTTTTGTCAGACAGCACCTCCCGTGCACAAAAATGATGCCGCTGATGCGCCAACAAATTTGGCAGCATAACCCCTTCACGTAGTACCAACTGGCGCACCACAATTTCCACAACATAATGCCACAAAAATCAAGGCCGACGATGCCGAAAATTTTTGGCAGCATATCCCTACAAAATGGGGGTTAGCCTGACACAACCTGCTCCGCTGGCACCTCCACTAGTGTCGCCTCTGACGTCCGTTGTTGCCGCTCAAGCACCAATGTCAAATTAATAAATTTGGGCCCTAGACGAAATCCAGACCCAAAATGTAGCTCCCGCCATGCCGCCCTGGTCCTGCAGTGTCCTAAGGACCACCCCACAGGGCTAGCACCAGCCAGAGCATGGAGCAGAGTGCTCCCTGCCACGGCTATGACTGCCCTCCTCCTTCTCTCGCGCTCCTCTGCAAACCTCTAATCTACTACAGCACGGCTTCTAACAGCTCCTTCAACAGCTCATCAACACTCAAGTGTGCTGTCACACACTGGCAACATGAGTGCTTATGTGTGGCAACTGGGGACAACTGTCTTTTTTATAGTGGTTGCGGAGGGTTGGTCGTCACTCCAGCCCCCAGGCAAAATTGCGGGCTCAGAGTGAGCTCTTGATCTACCCAAGATCAAAGGCTAATTGTGACCACACGACAACCACAACCTTAGTGAAGCAGTTTGTTTAACTGCTATACTTTTATTTTATTTTTCTTTACCTTAACTATCTCGGATTTTCACGAGATAATTAAGTTTTTGTCATTTTCAAAATTATTTTTCTTTTATTTTTATGATAACGGGTTGAAGAGATACAACCCCTTTCAGTTTGACGTACCTGACCTCTTTTCCGAAGACAGATATGTCGAGGAAAAGGTTGTAATTAGCCTTTTCCTCTATGCGACCTTTAATTTTCAAGCTCCCTCTAAAAATGTGAGCCTGACAATTAACTCTAACAACTTTTGTCAGAGCTTGTACCTTGTGAGGACAAGTGTCCTTACGAGAATGCAATAAAAAAAAAAAACTAAGCTTAAACCTTTAAACTGCACCGTCCTAGACCCTGATTAAGACCAGGATCGTGTTGTTGAAACCAACAGCACCCTCTCCATTTCCTCTGCCCTCCCCCGAAAATGAGGAAGGCAGTTAGTTGTCAGGCTGGGAGAGGTAGGAAAACAACTCGTAAGAACTCACGAGTTCAAATCCCGATAGACTCATAGCGGGGTGCAAGAAGTCCCCACCTTTGGCGATTTTTAAATGAAAACGTGCCTAATAAAAAATCTCAAAAAATTCACGCGCGTGGCGTAGATGATCAGTTTCTAAAAAAAAAAAAATTCAAGGCTGACAACAACCATTTACGCCACCAAAAGAATATTGACGCAAACCGCAAAATACGGTTTTTCTCAAAATCTTAATCCCGTTTTCTCGTTTTTTTTTTTTTTTTTTTTTTTTCCTTCCTCCCCTAGAAAATGGGGAGGCAGTTGGCAGGTCAGGAAGAGTAGGTCCTACTCTCTTCAATTCTCCCCCATTTCTTTCACTCCCTCTTCTGTTCCAACTCCCTTCAGCTTCCTTACTCCCCATGCGTGTTGATCCAGGCCGCACAATCGACAATCTTGTGGCCACCAATGATAGCACTAGGAGGAGGAAGAGGAAGGTGGTCTCACCAACCCTTCAAACTGAATAGTTGTGTTCCACGAGGCACCATTGTGTCATTGGTCTTCCCCTCCTCCCTTTTTTTTTTGCACGCTTCATTTTCAATGCAACTCGTTGCATTTCCCCTCTGTTTTAGCTGCCTCACCTGCTGTCTTCCCAACCGTTTTACCCCTAACTCCTTTTGTCGGAGCACAAGTGAGAAGCAGGCAGAGGTGAACGATCTTGGCCTCCTAATCATCAGGATCACACGGTTGAGATCAGCCTCGTCGGAGTGAGCATGGCCGTAGTGCAAGTATGACCCGCATAAATCGAGAAATTGTCTATTTTTTTCTTAATTTTAAGTCCCATTTGATTCCCGATTGGAATCGAATCCAAGTCTGTATTTCAACAGTCCATTGATGTGCTAACACTTATGTAAGGCCGTTGAGGTAAGTGTTTTATTTTTTTTTTGTTCCTTTTTTTTTTTTATTACTTCCCTTTGTCACGCAACTGCTGTTTTTTTTTTTTTAGGCGCAAGAAGGATGGGAAGAGACCCTAATCCTGACCGTGATTGCGAGCGGGTGCAACTAGGTGGGCCGATGGGGTTAGTTGGGTGGAATAAGCAAACAATATTTTTGTTAATGGGTTACCATCTTGATTTGTCGAAAGCTAACATGGACTACAATTAATAAAGATCACGACTATAAGGCCGATGAAATAAAAAGATTCAACTTGGTTGTTTGGCTCGATAAAAGTTATTTCGAGGCACATCCTGATTCAATCAATGGTTAAAGTTAGACTTAACTTTTCTGTTGTGATGTGATAGGGGCTATACCGAGATCCTTGCTAAAAGAGAGCTAGTGTAAGGGTCGGTCAAATTCAGTCCCTACATTTGTCATATATTAGATATCCCTGAAATTTACTAGGCTAACTCCCACATTGGTGGAAAGAGGAGCGGCCATGCTATTACTATTGGTTAGAAAGTTAGTATTTCCCAAATTAGGTAGTGAGGCAAAAACCCCATTAAGTTGTTAAAAGTAGAGTCATAATTTCTTTTTTTCTTTTCATTAAGAAAAAATACCAGCAATATTCTTCTCTCAATTCCACCTATCACTACCGATATGTTAATACTCCTAAGGCTATGCACATCTATCCGATAAACATAGTTGTATCTCTCATAATTAAGGGGATGCATGATGGCACCTGCTCTAATCGGTGGTGGTCAGGGAGTAAAGTGAGGTCACTGGTGCAAAGGAGGAGGCGGTTAATGCAAAGACTGAACATTGTGCCAGGAGGTACGTTCCCATCTAATTTATCCACCCCCATCAAGCAACATCAGTGTTCATGGTCGGTGCTCTCCCACACGCCACATATAACCCACACACAGAAACTTACACCCGTTGTCCGTGCGAATACCATTACAAGGGTATCCGACCTGGTTTTTGCAAGTGACAAAAAAAAAGTTTTGATTTGAAATTGGGTAAAAAAGTTAGGTGCATCATGCGAACCGCGACGAATTTTCTTTTTACGACCAACTGTGTGTTCAAAGGAAAAATAGAGAGTGTGTGGGCACGCATTCTTGAGGCATGTGTGATCATTCTTATTTGATGTCGCAGAGTCAGCGCAATTGCCGGCTAACCTTTGTTTTTTATTAAACTAGGATTAAAATATAATTTTTGGTTTAATAGGTATATTTTACCATGATATGGGCCCGGACGAAGGCGGCGTTGCCATGACCGACGTTAGGGCTGACTACCGGTGGCGTATATTTTAAGAGGCGACTACTTTCATTTTATTTGAAGGGATTTGGAGCCCACGTAACGCGTGGTGCAGCATGGCATTTTGTGGTGTCTGTCCCCTACAGGCATTTATGAAATGCTTGCGAAAGCCCTGGCAAACCGACTGATCCCGGTCTTGGACGATATTATCCATCCGGCGCAAATCGAGTTTGTCCAACGCGCCGGATCCAGGATAACATCTTACCAGTTAATGAACTTCTTAAACTAACAAGGCAAGACAAGCAGAATGTGGTTGTGATCTTCATTGATTTTGAAAAAGCTTATGACCACATGGACTAGTTATTCATAGAGAAATGCATGGAAAAAATGAACATTGGGCCTATTTTCCGACGCCGGGCTGAAATACTACACAACGCCACCACATTTGTCCAAATCAATGGAAGGATAGCGCCGACCTTCCCGCTGCAACGGTCGGTTCGCCAAGGGGACCCTTTGGCGCCCTTCTAGTTCATAGTTGCGATGGCAGAGTTGGCGGCGAACCTCCGCGCCAAGAAAGATATGAGGAAACTGCAGATCTTGGCCATCCCAGAAGATGCGATCCCTATCTGTTCGATGTCTGCGGAGGACCTTACACTTGTGATAGATGCAACCGCAACAAACATGAAAGAGATCGGACAATTATTTGACCGGTTCACAGTAGTCTCAGACATCACCGTTAACTAGGGTAACAAAACCTTGGGGTGGTGGATCCACCATCCAGAGGCGCACCCCCCCGAGCTACCACGGGTCAAATGGCTCCCCGAAGCAGCCCCCATCAGGGTGCTTGGAATTATGTTAACGACATTGGGGAAACCTGCATCCAATGATAAGTGGATTCTGAATCCCGCTTTAGAGAAGCTGGCTCACTGGAAAGACCGACACACCTCCCTCATTGGCAGGGCGCTAGCGATCAACAGTGTAGTGTTGACGGCCCTCTGGTACAGGTCTGCTATTTGGGCCCTCAACAAGGAGGTCGTCCGATCGCTCAAGCGGCGAATAACGACCCTGCTATGAATAAATAATGGTGAGCTCCCGAATGTCATTAGCAGGGTGGCCTGGTTGTTGGTGATCCAACCCAAAGACCAAGGGGGCCTGGGGATTCTAGACCCTGATACCGAGATCACAACATTAACAGTCCAATGGGTTAGGAGGCTACTCTTCACTTAGCGTCTCTCATGGCATGCCCTTGCGCTGGAACAGATCGCTAGACTCGCCCCACAAACACCACAAGGAGTCAACCCATTAACCTGGCTGGAAGACCTTTTCTGGACTGTGCCTCGGTCCCCTTGAAACATTCGACCCACTTACCAAGACACAACCCGCTTGGATCGGGTCATGGAAGACTTCTGGGCCTTGAAAGCTTGGTGACAACTTCCGTTGCCTGACAAACCCCCACTGACTAGGTGGGACGAGGTGATGCGTCAACCCCTTTTGGGGAAGAAAAGGATTACGGACCAACACAGCAGAGTGTATTGCAGCTCACACACCCCATGGAATAGCTGGGTCAAAAAAGGTATAATCAGAATAAAGGATATATGGGATACAGGGAAGGGAGACTAAAAAACTGCACAACAACTAAAGATCACACTAAAATATTGTCACAATGTTGAGCACACCAAATCGTTGATCTTTGCTATCCCCCTTGATTGGGTGCGCATCCTGCGCAAAGGGCCTCGACTTGCAGAAGGAGACTGGGTAGCAGCCCCGGGTGATCCGGAAAGTGTGGGCAATGTGGTGGAGGTATGACTGGACAAAACACTAATTAACCTCTTCCACATAGGCAAGGATAATGTGCTCACCCGGTACACCCCATAGGTGGTGAGATGGTGGAGAAATGCGGACCTATACAGGATCCGCGTGCTACGAGACAAAGATGTGTGGAGCGCTTACCCGTCAAACACCCCCATGGCCGAGCTCCCCTTTGACCCGGAGGAATGGTAGTGGGCCCCTACACGAAAACGCAGGACGGGGGAGAACATAAAGTTTGATACTTTAACGGTGAAAGTTACCCATCGGCTGCTGCAACCAAAGGTGAACATAAAAGAAAAGGTAAAGGCTCGATGGAGGTCTCATTTAAATCTAGGAACTAAGGGAATCCGCCCCATCCAATGGTTCACCACCACAAGGTCTACGCCAGCGAAGATGGTCTCGCTGCAGTGGCAGATAAGACATCACTGCCTGCCCACCAACGACTGGTTGATAGATTGTACATATCTAAAGCAGAAGGGGCGGGTGCTACCGTGGCGTAAATCGTGTCATACTGTCTTCCCATCCCGCAGAATTCCGGAAACCATCGAGCATGTATTTATGCAGTGTCCGGGGGTTGTGCTCACATGGCGATAGTGGGATAGGATTTGAACACTTTTGGGCATGGGGTCCAAATGGTCATGGGATTGGAGGGCCATATTATGCAAGGTATGGTCCTCCCCCACTAACAACACTTTTGAAAACAACATGTTCAAGTTAGGGAGGAGAGTGGTCATGTGGGCCCTCTGAAGAAAACGTTGTATCCATGATATCGAGGGGGTCAGCATAGTTGAAGAAGACATAACACACATAATAAAACAATATATTCAACAAGAACTCATGGTACAGTGGCAAAAAGTTAAAAACCAAATTGGGCTGTTTCATTCGTCAAAGGACATAACGCAAGCAATTCATCAATTCTCTGGGGACTGGTTGGACAGTGAGGATAGGTGTTGGATCGCATTCACCCGATGGGATGGTAGGTCTGCCCAGGAGTGTAACCAAGAGGAATTCAGGAGATACTACTGTATTTGCTTTAGAGACTGGAGTACGGTGGGCCAGGAGATCCCGTTGCGATCATCCACAGAACTCCCCGATCCCTTCCCACCCCACCAACTCGCAATGGTCGATATGCAATGGTACGGAGCAGAGTGAGCAAGACTACAGACCCACAAGCTAATGAGACCGAGTAAGGAAGTAACGGGTCAACAAACAGAACACGGAAGGTATCGACGGGTATTCAAAAGAAGAAGGATGTAGCCGCTAGGAAAAATGAGGGATCTGGCGGTTTGGCATAGACTGAAGAGGCGGCACCCTGAAGTGTTCTGATTGTCCAACATACTTATCATTCCATCGAACTTATCATTAATACTGATGTGGGACCAGGGTTAGTAGGGTAGGGAGTGTAGCGGTGTATCTGGCGCCGGGTTTGGGGTGAAGAGGTTCCCCCTTCTTTCCAATATCCTGCTCAGTCAATCCCGGGGATCCCAGGGTAATCAATGCTGGCAGGAACCCCCCACATTTTTTTTCGGATGTACTCCAAATTCAGTCTGTATAAGGGACGTTGGACTCGTTTTCCAGCAGGTGATGCTCCTTATCAATAGATGGAGCCTCTCCCCGGGTGCTAGTGGTGACTGCTCTTATCAACACCACTAACACTGGTGGGGGTGAGTTCAAAAAAAAAAAAAAAAGAAAAAAAAAAGAATCCTTCGGCAACCTCGGTGAAGGCATGTGCAAAGAGAGTTACCACAGACAAAGTTCAAGCTTTCACCACCAAAATTGTAAAGGCACGACTTTGGAGTGGGGAGTCATGCGTGTGGCGGTTATGAGCGGAACCAAGTCCCTTCGTGTGGTGGGCACCAATCTTCGGCGCCACAGGTTCAACTGGTGAGTGGAAATGTGCCCTCGGAGTGTTTCGATAGGGCCGTACACACACCGGAACCGATTATATTGTATTTTGCAGGGGCTAATCTCAGCCTTGGGCCTAACACTGTTGGTTATGGTATTGTACTCTCATGTTGTGGATCTAGGGATCGAGACCAACGATCGGCAACGGAGGAGCAATGAAGTAATTTGAAGAAATTAAGGGGTTGAGGGTCCGATGAGACTATCTCGACAGGCCCAAGGGGGAGCCAACGGTCCCTTCCCCTCCCTTTGTTAGTGTGGCTTTCTTTTACCTTTTATTGGTATTTTTACTTTTGGTCCCATCCCTTCCTTAGGACGAGGTCCGATAGCACTATTGAAACAGGTGGTGATATCGATCGACATAGTTCAGTTAGCGCAAAACCGAATTGCTGAGGGAGTTTGAACTCCATTGAAAGTAGACGAGTAAAATACTACAATTCTGAATGACGTGGAACCACTCAGTTCCGTGACGAGGTCCCAGGGTTATTATGTTAGTCGAGGACTTCGAGCACGAATCTCTAGAGGCTGGCCTATTGGGAAAGTAGTGTGATCGGGATGCTGGCGGAATTCCTCTATTCTGTCAATCTTGAATCGTGGACCGAGGAGGTCAATGTACGTGCATGCCAGCCGGTAGGTGACTAGCCTGTACAAGGCGGAGAAATTTGAGTGGCAGAAACCTTCTATGGGTGCACCATGCACCAACCACGATCTGCTGTAAGAGTTTTACTGTGAGAAACCTGTCTGGGCTGGTGCCGATGCTGGTTCCGAGGCCAGTAGTGCGACCGATTGACCTAACTGAGTTGGTACATGCTGAACTGTTGAAATATAGACCCGAGCCTGAACTTCATAGGAAGCAGATGAGGTAAATACTACAATTCTAATCTACCTACAAATGAGTATCTCAGTGATGAAATCGAAAGGTCACCGCCTACCGTTTGTTCTTCGAGATATCTGTTAGAATCAGGGGCGATATGTTATTCCGCTCCTGAGTAGTCGTGGATGAGTGTGTCTTCATGTAGTATTGTTTGCCAAGAAGATGCATCCATGCTTTTGCATTCATGCTTTTGCCCCACTTAAGTTTTCTTTTTTATTATTATTATATTTCCTTCCTTTTATTATTTTATTTTCTTTTTACAGATCTCCTTAATCTCGTAGCAAATGCAGGTAAACTTTTGTATCGATTAGCTTAAGGTAAAGTGGATCTAGTGCCCAAAATTGGGGCAGGTTCGCTCTAGCAACAGCCTGCTCGGCCAAGCGGCGTTACATGCTCCAGAATCGCATAGCATGTCACCGCGCGAGAGATTAATCATTCTTGGAATGTGAGGGTATAGCGAGAGCGGGCGCAAGGGAACTGCATTAGTGAGGCGGAGCGCTAATCGAGGAAGAATAAGAGTCGAGGAAAAGTGGATTTGACGGGAGCGGCAAACATATATCTCACTCGTTCCTCGACGGAATCGAGCGAGCAAAGATATGCATCCGGGGTTTTTAGGCATTGCGAGTAGGATGGCAGACCCGGGGCCGCGTCGAAAGGGCTGGTTTGGGTGGCATAAGCATCAGGGACTGCGTGCGGGCATGGTGAAAATGAGCATAAAGAGGCGGAAAAATGGTAGATCTCAGTCATCTCCAAATGAATTTGAGTGAGGGAACAAACAAACCTGGGGTTCCGAAGCATTGCAAATGGATTAGGCGTGCCAGATTGATGAATGGAGTCTTGGTTTGGTCGTTGTCGATACTTCAGGCTCCGCACAGAGCAGTTTCGACAAACGAAAGAAAGCTACGTATCTTTCCGCTTTGTAGCAGAGGATACATTCTCATTTTGCAGATTTTGTGAGTATCGCGGCGGAGACGTTTTTGCTCGTCAAGTGGCCATGTCCGTCTTCATGGTCACTATCATGATCGTGGTGCTGATATTGCTCGTCACGTTGCTCGTGTTCAATCCTGATCGTCGTGTCCATTCTTGAAGGACGTCGTATTGTGATTTGGATGCAGCTCGTCTCCGGGCTTAGCTTCATAGTTGTCAATGCAACTCTGGCGCTGCTCCTCGTTGCTGCCCTGTGCTTATAAGGGTAAGCGAGTGAAGAATATAATAATAAAAATAAAGTAGAGTGGAATAAAAGGTTGCATGTGTATCTTCCCATGTTTTAGCGGAAGATCCAATCTCATTTTGTACATATGGTGAGTAGGACGAAGGGGGTAGGAAATTGCATATAGGAGAAAAAAAGGAAGAGCAACTCACCTTCCCGTTTTGCAGGCGGTCGGTGGTGTTCGTTTTGTTGTAGAGTGATGCTAAGAGCGTTATGAGGCTCGGGCGCTTCGCGCATAGGCAACGAAGAAAAAGGGGGGACGAACTTGGAAGGATCGGCGAGGAAAAAAAAAATTGTTAAGCTTGACACTAGTTCGACTTTGTGAAATGACTTGAGAGGTGTAGGATAGGTGGAAACTTCATTTTGTTTTTGTTTTCCGATGTGAGGACGAGTTGTGGAGACGCTTACGTGATCTAGGCAAACGACACCCGCATGTACCTTGGTTGGCCTTGCTATCTCACTTTAGAGCGACCAAAACCTGTGTTTTATAGTTATGGTTAGTGAGTCTCAGATCACAGACTATGTGGGTTGTTGAGTTATCGTTGCTAATGAGTTATGAGCAGATAGAAGGTGTGGCAACGAGTTGCTCAGAGGAAGTGACATCGCGGCTTTGAGGAAGTGATCAAGCTTCTGCAAAGGGGTCATTGCGGCCAAGGGGAGAGCAATTTGACTTCAATTGGTCAAGCTTACTTTGCATTTTGACCTCCATTGCGGGGCTCTCATGCGATCGAAGGTATCAAGGTCCTCTCACGCAAGTTGACATATCCACTCCTTGTATCCCAAGAGACCGAATTTCTTTCTTCTATCCTTCTTACTCTTAGTTTGATGTATTGGTTACGAGAGGAAGGCAACAGGCGGGATTGGAAGTCTGTACTACCGCATCAAGACCTTGTGGGAAGTCCACCCACCGATTGTGGGAGCTTTGTCGGAACCTAGTCGAGGTTATGGAGGCAAATAACTTTAAGGTACATCTTGTGTTTCTATGTGAACCCATTGTACCCTTATTAAATATATCCCTCTACTTTGACTGTTGTGTATGGATGCTTCCCTATGAACTTTTGTTCCTTGTTCAGGGTCTAATTAAGATTAATTAAGGGAATGCACGCATGAAATTCATCTACTATTTTCGTTGTTTCAATTCAGACAAAGAGGGATAATTAGAGGAAGGTGGGAGGAAGATAGTTATGCTTGCAATTGATTGGGTCTCCAAAGGGTTAAGGAATGTGACTTCGGTTTGGCTTGGCCGCTTTGTTTATTTTGTTTCCTCAACAACTAGACAATGTGGCTTCGGTCAGGTCTAGTTGTTTAAATTTTTTGTTGATTCGTCTTCTTTGCAGTCAGACAATGTGGTACCGATCAGGGTTGGCTGTTGTATTGTCTTGTTTTCTTGGCAGTCAAATGATGTGACTTCGGTCAGGTCTAATTGTCATACCTTTATGAGTTGTTATCTGTGCAGCCAGACAACGTGGCTTCGGTTTGACCTAGCTGACTATGCTATGTCGTTTTTTTTATTACCCCTACCGGACAATGTGACTTCATGCTCTCATTGTTGTTCTTGTAGTGATTTGTTTGTTGAAAGGTTAAAAAGTTAGGTAATGTGGCTTCGGTCCGACCCAACTAGTTTTTTCTGAGGGAGGTTTAAACTGACGCCCGACTTAGTTTGAGATCACATACATAGAATAATAATTTAAAAATATATTTTTTTATATAAATATATTAAACTTTTATTATTTAAAAAAAGCTAGTCAGACAATATGGCTTCGTATCTCACCTTGTAGGCCGAAGGCGACATCATACATCTACGCTTTCCATCTTCATATGCCAGATCCAATATGGCTAGGAGTCAGTTGAGTCGCCCGCCTTAGGAACTAACTAGATCCTCAATTGAAATGAAATTGGGTGAGTACTTACATATTAGCATGAAATCAATCATGCTCTCCTCTTTCGAGTCGGTCGTTACGGGGTCTATGAAGGCGCTCGCGTTCATTGAATTGCTTTCTTTTCTACATACAATCCACCAACTTTCCACGATATTGTCATGGTTGTTTGTTTGTATGGTCTCACTATAACTTACTATAAAAAGGAAGATAGTATTCAATTAAAAAAATATAACGAATGTAACCAAGGCAGAATGAACAATGTGGATTTATTTTAACTCAGTATTAGTCTTTGAAAGATTAACAGACTTAAAGAAGTACTATAAACTTCGATATTAAACACTTGGCAGAGCCAGACAATATAACTTCAGTTTGGTCCATTTAACTGCCTAATGAAGAGAAGTAATTGTGCCTTTCGTTTGTGTATGCAAAGGCAAGGGTTAGCAATGTGGCTTCGGTTTGGATTAACTTTCTTATGTCATATGTAAGTTAGGATAATGAGATTTATCCAAATGAGAAACAATAAATTATTTATAAGAAAAATATCAAAATGAGAGTTTTTACTCATTGTGGTACGAATTTGCATGTGTATTGAGTGTAAGCTCTGCCTAATCAGAGTCTTGGAGTTGGAAGGTAGTCGTTTTATAACTCGCTATGTGCACGAGTGATAAGAGATAACTTTGATTTCGCATATCTTTTGTATTAGGACTTAGACTTGTACGATTTTAGATATAAATTCTCTAAAGAAGTTGTTGTCCAAAATTATACAGGATCTAAAAAGCTAAATACTTCTTTCAACCTCCACATAATAAAATTGTTCAACTAATTTTTGAATTAGCATAAATTTGTCGTTCTGTCTTCTCTAAAGGAGATGTTGTCTAAATTTTTACCATTATAAAAAACAGAGTGACAAATTTATGCTAATTCGAAAATTAGTTGGACAATTTTATTATGCAAAGGCTGAAAGAAGTATCTAACTTCTTAGATCCTGTATAATTTTGGACAGCAACTCCTTTAGAGAATTTATATCCCAAATCGTACAAGTCTAAGTCTTAACACAAAAGATATGTGAAAGTAAAGTTATCTCTTATCACTCCAGCGCATAGCGAGTTATAAAACGACTACCTTTTAACTCCAAGACTCCGAATAGGCAAAACTTACACTCAATACACATGCAAATTCGTACCACAATGAGTAAAAACTCTCATTTGCATATTTTTCTCATAAATAATTCATTATTTCTCATTTGAATAAATCTCACTATCCTAACTTACATATGACATAAGAAGGTTGCTGCCCAAATTTTTACTAATTCAAAGAGTTAAACAAAATTTGCCTTTAAAAAATATATAAATTTTATCTGACTCAAATGTGGATTTCCTAAGGGAGGTGTTGTCTAAATTTTTGTTAATCCGATGAATTAGATAAAATTCTGGTCTTTTTGAGTTAGAAGTTTTCTTTATTTTCATGTTTTAGTCTTATCATCTCTTACATAAATTTTGTGAAGACATTTTTCCTACGGGAAACGCTGCTGAAATTTCCTGAAATCTAGGGGAGATTGAATATTTAACGACTGTGAAAGTTTTGGCGATCTAACCCTGCAAGGGAAGATGTTGTCAATATTCGTGATATTTAGTCTTATATAACTTTTGTGAAAACACTTTTCCTACAGAAAGCGCTACCCAAATTTCATGAAATCTAAGGAAGTTATAATATTTTAAGACTGAAAATCTTGGCGATCTAACCCTGCTCGGGAAGATGCTACTAATATTCTTAATATTTTTTTTACGAGTATCAGAGATAAGGTATGAAGGTAGGATTGTTCCATATTCACTCAAGCATAGTTTGAACACTGACTTGCGTTGTGTTGCGTGTCATTTTCTTTTAGATTGTTTTAAGGGTTGACTAGCTTCTGGCTAATCACACGAGGATCATCTTTTGTTATCTTTTGATAACAGGTCCGTGTCCGACTCAATTTTTAACTCATTCTCGTTGTGGGCTGAAATTATTTTTTTTGTTCTTACCCGGACTTTTATTCAATAGACATTTAAAAAAGGTTGAGTGTTTTTTTTTTGGAGTTTGGACAAAGGTTGGAGCTTGTGTGAATAAGGCAAGGGATGAGAGTGCAGTGAGTGGTTGAAGTTGACCCCGTGTAACATGTAGTATGCCAATGTTCAATCTTTGGTGTGATTGCATATATGTTTTCTTAGCCAAAGTTCAAATTTGACTTTGTCTGCAATCATGTGTATATTTTGAAGGGAATCACACTGAGATTGTGAGAGTGATCGCCTTGTGTTTTATAACCTCGTTATATTTATATTTTGTGTATATGCATGGTCTACTTTGATCGTACATAGGGGTTGAGCAAATTTGTGTCGAAAGAAAAGAGAGATCCCCTTTTATCATCGCAGCGGCGGACAAGTCCGGACACCGGAAACCGGATTTTTCGGTTTCATGCAAACATCCGAATTTCCGGTATTTTCCGGTTAATCCGGACATGTCCAGATCGGCCAGTCCGGATCCCTGTCCGGATGGGTGTACATGTCCGAAAAAAAATAAAAATAAAAATAAAAAATTGTTATACAAAGTACTGCAAATGGGTTGAAAACAACGAAAAGGCCATGTGGCACAGGTAGGGGTGGGGAGGGGAGGTTATAGTGAGTACATTTCAACAACCAAGATAAGGGGGAGGAGGGCGAAGACGTGGAGGAGCAACAGGAGGAGGGCAAAGTCGTGGATGGTGAAGAACGGGAGGAGGATGAAGACAAGGAACATGACGACAAAGTTCCAGAAAAAAAAGGAAAAAAGGTGCCACGTGGCATAAGCAGGGAAGGGAGCGGGGGAGGTTATAACAAGTACCTGACGATGACCAAGACGAGGAGGAGGAGGAGGAGCAGGAGGAGGACGCAAACATGGAGAAGGAGGAGGCAGATGGAGGAGCAGAAAGGAGGAAGACCACGACAACAAAACGACGAGCGAGCGAGCGAGCGAGAGAGAGAGAGAGCTGCTTCCACTACTCCTTGCTGGGCTCCTCGCGTGGCCTACGCTGCAACCACTGCCATCTCTTCTGCGTCTGCTCCTTGCCTGCTATGGCCGCCTCGTTGCCCTGCTTCTTTCTCCCTCTGACAATGGTGGTAGTGGCGGGCATGCAAGCTCAAACGTTGTTGTGGGAGGGGGGCCGACCGAACTCGTAAGGCGGGAGGATGAATTCAAAGACTGTGCCCACTACGAAGCTGCCACGATGCAAGGACGACATTCAAACGGGCAGAAACATACAAGGAAGAAAACTTCCCACAGGCAAAAAAAAAAATTATCCTCCTACCGGGTGCCCAGGCCAAAAAAAATCTGCTCGTATTTTTGGCTGTGAGGAGGAGGAGGAGGAGCGGGAGGAGGACGCAGACATGGAGAAGGAGGAGGCGGATGGAGGAGCAGAAAGGAGGAAGACCATGACAACAAAACGACGAGAGAGAGAGAGAGAGAGAGAGAGAGAGAGAGAGAGAGA
>BFEA01000004.1:3920720-3946720 GCA_003427395.1 Chara braunii
CACCGAACCTGAAAAATAATACAGTGGCGTGCACCATACCGCTCCCGAACCAGGGAATCCATACCATCACCGAACCTGAAAAATAATACAGTGGCTTGCACCATACCGACGCCAAACCAGGGTACCATCACCGAATCCTGAAAATAAACTGCCGCCAAGGTTCTAAACCTGGGAAAACCGTCGTAGTAGTCCTGGTCCTGAAAAATAAGTCACCGTATTGAAACAACTACCACCGGGACCATACCGCGCCTGAGTCACACCAGACACCGTAGGACGTAGCCCCTCCGCCAACCCAAGGAAAGCGACCYAGGGAATCCTGACCATCGGCGGCAGTGAGAATTATCAGAATCCGGGAGAAACGTTCAATCTGGGTTCAGAGGTAGTGGCGGCTGATAAAGGCGAAATTAGTCTWCCGTTCYGATAATCATGTGTTCTCGTCTTTTCCATCACTTTTCATCATTCTTTCCTTTTCTTAATTCTATCGTCGGAAATAATAAATTAATCGTAAGTTTGCCAAAATTAAATTCCAAGAAAATTTCTATAAATAACCAATTTATTTCGTTTTATTTCCCTTTTACCATTTTTAATATTYTTTTTATGTTTTTAATTTCATTGTCGAAAACATAAAATAACAAGGGAATTTCCCCTAAGATTAAATGTAGTGAAAAATGAAGAAAATCAAGAATATTGCGTTTTTCTCCGCTCCTCTTCTGGCCTTGATCTTTTTCTTTTATTTTTAATTATGATGTTTAAAAAGACAAAAATCCGAGGCCTCGTTTCGGCCCCGGTTGTATGCCGTTAAGGCGCTGCGGCGAGGTCTGTTTCCGCGATCCCTCTCCGCGGCAGGCCAAAACGGTCCCAGTCCTCTGAGCGACCGGAAATGACGGTCTCTAGTTGTGCTCAGTGCACCCATCCATCTTGCTGTCTTTGGGGGTCACTCTTAAAATCCAGTGCGCCCAGAATCAGGGGTACCCTGAGTACTCATAATTCCTGCAGCCCGGTCATCCCAAAGCACTGTCAAAACGCGGACTTAACCCTGAGCCTAAACCCCTAAACTGCCGTTTTCAGGCGGCGCACTACTTGTGGCCGCCTGACAACGGTCCGAGGGGGAGGCCCGAGGAGATGGTTGAGGGGGGGCCATCCATTGGGACGTCCATTGGGGTCGGGAGAGGATGGTAGGCACCCGGAGGGTGGTTGACAACGGCTTCGAACGCCTTCGCTGCGAATTGTAGCCGGGACGATATAAAGTATGCTTCAGACCACCTATACCTTTCCCAGCTTGAAAAACCAATATGCGGCAGTCAACATGGGCGACTTGTGGGGGTAAAGCGTCCTTGATAAATTTCATCGGTAGCCCGTATTCTGTTTTGGGCCTCTGAAGGCCCCACAGTGAGGAGCCTGCGGGCAATATGTGGGAAAGGACTTTGGTTGGGAAGTAACAACCAGCCAAGGCGTCACTGCGCCGATAACCCCAGCGTTGATGAAAAAGTGCACGTCCTTGAAGGGTGCTGACCACATACTACAATGCACCACTGTATGTAGGACTATTGCTGTGATCACTTGCATGCGTACCAGCTTTTCCAGCAGACTGCCTGGCTATGTGATGTCTTATCGACCTGTACTAGTGATTACTGGCTGTTGTAGCTGCTTGAGATGTGCTGCCAGCTGCTGAGGCAACCTGAAAAGCTGCCTTGTACACTGAACTAAAGAGATCCCATATGCGCACATACCGTCCTTTCCACGCCTTCCTAACTTCTGCATGTGTTATTGTGTGTGTGTATTTGTCTTGTCATGTCATCGGACGTTTGCCAACTCGTAAGAACTGTTATATTGGCTCTCCCTTGTACCGTCCTTTCTTCGCTTTGATTACTTTTGCAAGGAATATGAGCGAGAGCGATAGACAGATGTCCAGATTGAAAAATCATGAAGTAGCCCAGATAGTCGTGTACCAAGCAAAGAGCACAATGGACGAAGGTACCATCCAAATAAGAGCAATACAATGAACTCATATGTCAATGTCGATGCTCTTGGTCTCACCAACACAAGTATCCAATGTCGCTCCTACCGTCTGGCACCCAGCGCCCAGCCTACACTACTCAGCCTATCTATGTCTATCTGCGTTCATGCAAATGGATCAAGTCCAAGTCGAAGACAAATGTACGTGACGTCATCACCAATGCAGACCGCGAACATACACCAGGTACGTCCTCTCTCCTTTCACATCACCCCTCGAGTGTGCATCCCCGACACCCAAGGACCACTATCACCATACTCAGCTCAGCAAGGCCAGCTATGGCTGCTCACCCGCTGCAAAGGCAGCGCCCAACACCACAATGCACCCTCGTGCGCCTCTTCCTGTCCGTGGCCTACCAGCGGCCTCCAGTGCTCAAACCAGCAGTGCTGCCGCCAGCAAGCGCACAGCCAGAATCCCCTCTGGCTGCCGTGCTCACTTCCCTTTATCGAAAGTGAGCTCTGCTTTGTCCAGATCAGGGCCTGGCTGGACGAGTTTCCAGTAGCTTCCAGTCGGGCCTCAGTGTCTGTTCCCAGGGCCCCAGTTGCTGTTCAGGGTCTGGGCCCATTTACAGTTGGGCACGCCGAGGTAGCCCACGAGGCTACAATTGTCCGCCGCGATCTCATTGGCTGCTGGCCAGTGTGTGATGAAGATGCTGCATTCTCATTGGCCCGTGGCTGTTCTGTGACGTGTTGGCCTCTTTTGGCTCACGCCCCCTGGGCTCAACTGTGCCTCTCGAGCTGCTGCTGCCGGAATGAGCCAAGAAAAGGCTCACGTTACTCGGTAACCAACTGGTGCGCTGCAACTGTCTGACACCTGACATGCAGAATTGACAAACATAGGCCTCTCGTAAATATTCTGGCCCACCTTCACTTAGGGCGGGCACAAGTGCGTACAGGGCCTCAGCCAAGATGTGGGGTGAGCCCTGGAAGGGCCACTGCGCAGATTCAGGCCCCCATATAGATTCCGACAGCCCTTCAGCGTGATCACACGGGCCTGTACCCAGGCCTTGGCACAGATTACCCCACCTTCACTTAGGGTGGGCAAGACCTTTTCCAGCACTGCCGAGGGCTCAAATCCTCACAATTTGACGTGTGGCGTAGATTTTCACCACCACGGCCCCTGTTCCTTTTTTCTTTTTTTTTTTTTCGAAGGATCGCCCGAGTGGGTGCTAGGGGTGCTGGTAAGAGCAGACACCTCTAGCAGTCCCGGGCGGGCTCCATCTATTGGTGGGGAGCAACACCTGCTGGAAAGCGGGTCCAGCGTCCCTGAACATTGTGGCTGCTTGTTGTCTGATACATATAATTGTGATGGTAGACAGCTGCTGGGCACTCCCCTGTTCCACCGAGATGAGTAGATCCAATATCCATGCCGCTCTACCTCTATTGCAGACTACGAACCACGCATGCCCTTTAGCGTGATCACACTGGCCTGTACCCTGGCCTTGGCACATATTACCCCACCTTCACTTAGGGTGGGCAAGGCCTTTTCCAGCACTGCCGAGGGCTCAAATCCTCCCACTTTGACGTGTGGCGTAGATTTTCACCACCACAGCCTCTGTTCCACTGAGATCAGTAGATCCAATATCCATGCAGCTCTACCTCTCTATTGCAGACTACAAACCACGCATGCAACGAGTCATTCCAACAACGAAACAGTTTTACCTCGATAGCAATCAACAATGGAGCAGAATAGATCCGTTATACCCCTTTCTTGACTTTCTTTACTTTGGCCTTCTTCCGGCTACCCATTTATTTGGTATTGCAGCTCCCTTTTTAGCAAGATTTTACAGCGCCTCTCGTACAAGGCTGTCCACAATCATTGTGGTCAAAACGCTAGCGGCCCACCTACGACCCACTTGTACATTATGAACGGAGAGAGCGTAAAGGGGGAAGTATACTACTGTTCCACTTTTCTTCAGATCTTCAGCTTCTACTTTGTCTATTCATGTAACGATGCTCATTCGTATGCATTTGCTCATGTTCCACTTTTCTTGAGATCTTCAGCTTCTAGCAGCCCAAAAGAGCATGGAGTAAGGAAAAGGGTAAAGGGATATGGGCTTCTGCAGGAAGGAGCCGGGGAGGGATGAGTAGAAGAAGGAAGCGGAGGCACGAACGATAGAACAGAGGAAAGACGGAAATTCACAGGGTTCTCAACACTCACCGCTTGAGCAGACTACTCTACAGTAGCACAAGAGGCCAGTCAGTGTTTGCGTCGTAGGAGATTTTGAGTTGAGGAGCTGCCGTTGCCCACGGTAATTGGCCACACTTACACAGACCGACAGACCGAAGGGGAACAGTTTAGGTTTGTACTGTGGAAGCACGGCATCCAATTCTCTCTCTTAGTTGCAGTCGCTAATCAAAAATCGCATGGCGTAGACATATTTGGTGTTGTCCCGCGTATTGTGTGTTCGTCGTCACAATTAGGCCTTCCCATGAACTTCGAAAGACATGACTGTGCAAAAAATGGGTCGTCATCATCTGTTGGTCTTCTTAAAGCGGAGGGCAAGGGCTGTTAAGACCACCATTGAGGTTCTTAAACCACCAGTACTTGGCCCAGCAGTGGCAATGATTCTCTGGCTGCTTTATGGCACCTACGTGCACTCTTCTTGCTGTTTACACACCCCCTCAACCCTGCATTGCACTCCATACAAATGAACTCACGACAAAAACTGCATACAAGGTACACCACGGTTGGTCTGCGCGCCGCTTTTCCCTGACTTTTGAGGCGCGCCACAACCAAGCCAGTGCATTTGCCACTAGAGAAATCTTGAGCACCTACTGAGAGCTGCTATTTCTACTGCATTAACATAAGACGAACATGACCGGCGTCGCATTCACGTTAACACGCTCATTCATTCATTTTGCCATTGGTCCACATCACACACTGGCCCCCATGCGCAGCACACGTTCGATCCTTCGCATGAGAAATTCCTCAACCCCGAAAAGCACACTTTCCAGAAAAGAAACCATGAATAGGAAGGAGACCTGTTGCATAACACCACCTTCATTTACACAAAATCTATTCGTACAGTGCCACAAAGAGAGGCCCATCCAAATACAGGAGCACAACCCCACAGAGAGGGACTGAATTTCAAAAAGGAAACCACTAGTCCTAAAACCACCCGGAATCCAGCAAAACCAAGGTCCGATGCAAAGTTGAGAGTTGCAATGGATTCGAATTTTGCTCTGCGATGTCAAATTGGGCTGCTGTCAGTAATGACACACCTCGCTAGGGAGGAGCAGGAGGAGGAGCTGGCCACGCCTGAACCCTGAAGGAGGGCCATCAGGGGCCAGTGCGGGGGGTGGTTGGTTCTGGAAGGAAGAGAAGGGGGAGGGGTTGTCTATAAATCCTTTAATATTGCCTTTTGCTTGACAATGACTCAGACTATTTCTGATCAGCATAAGCGGGAAGGAGAGACTAGCATCGCCTCCTCACAAGGAAGGAAAACAAGCTTTTCCATTCTCTCTCCTCATTTGAAGCCATGCAAAAGAGGACAACGTCACTGCTACCAGATGGACATATCAGGAAAGAATCTAATCTAAGGCACAAATAACAAGCCTTCAGCGAAATGGGCCAGTCGACACACCCACCCCCCATCCCCAACTCCACTTCCACAGCCTCCACGACGGCGCGGATGAGACAAATTGAATGGGTGCGCTAATACACCGACCCCGACCAAGGCCCTCACCACCTGTACTCCACATCACAAACCTGAAAACCTCGCATTTACAACGATAAGCATTTGATGACCACTCCACTTCCTCAACCTACAACGGACATCCAGGCTTTCCAGTCCAGAGCGCACTCTCTGCCTACAAGCATGTCAGTTCCCGCTGCAGTGACACACTGACACCTTTGTCCAAACATCAGCGTCCAAATATCAGTTTCCTGGGTATAGTGCAAAATGCCTACCATGCCAGGTTTACCGATTTGGAAACAGATCGGATCATATGCTGGTATAAAGGGGAACTCCGCCACTCACCCGCAAAACCCCTAGCAATCCCATCAGCATCCGTACATGATGGTCTGTGTGGCCTGCCCCCTTCACCAAATACGTGCGCTTTGATATCCCCATTGTCCTGCGCCCCTACGACCCCCCCTCCACATCTGCCGTCAATACCTTAGCCCCACGGGCCTGCCAGATTAAAACTCACAAGTTGAATGTTTCATCTGTCCCCTGCAGCAGAGTGCTTAGCAGCCTTAGGTCCCTTCATTTTGAAAACTCGTCACGTCGTAAAACATGGAACTAGAACTGGGGTCCTCACCCTTCTATGGGTGACCTGCATCGCTGCTGCATCCCAAACACCCGCTTACCTTCCTTGGCTAGGCCATCCCCATCGCACTCCCTAACCTCTGCAGTCTGTCTGCCCATCTTCCCGTTTCTCCTTCCGTCCCACGTCCCCGCTCCTCCCCCTCCATCGGTCCTTCCCGCGACCCGCCCCTTCAGCCTCTTACCTTCTCTCGTGCATGCATATTGGCATGGCCAGAACACATCTCAAGAGATGCAATCGAGCGCACAAAATGTGAATGAACAGAGAAGCTGCTAATAAGAGCACATCCTAAAATGGCTGCCTTACACTATGGAAAGTTCCAAAACTGACATCTTTGTACAAAAACAAGATCATCAATCAATGCCGAGTTTGCATCCGTCACTTCCAGAGCCGCTTTGCAATCCATCTCTTTCAGCAAAGCCCACCTTGAAATGGTCCTCTCTCATGTGGACCGTCTGAAAACATTGCCGAAAAGAATGCTCGACAATTGCCATATCCTCCCATACTCGGTGACAATCCTCTGTTCCTCCATCACTCAGCAAACACACCTATGCTTGAAAGGAGTCTACATAATTCTACACAAACCCCCTTCAGTCCTTACATCCCCCGTTCTATCCTCCATGAAGAGCCCCTGTACCTCTCAAAATAAATGCAGACTGCTCGTCTCACAGGAGCCCAGATTTCTCGTCTTCCCACTCACACATCTGCAGCAAGCCCGTGGCTTGCTAGATGCTCCTCCTCTCTCGTCCCAAGAAGGCAAGAGACCACCGCTACTTCTTGCAAGGGAACAAATAGGTACATGCACCGACCACACCTGGTCTTGGGCCTCAATAGACATTACACAGTGAAGTCTATCGACTGCCCCTAAGCTTGAGCACGCCCCCACGCCTAGTGACCCGGCTGCCTCGAAACTTGAACAACCATATTACTGCAGGAAAATGATTGTCACAAGCTAAATAAGGATCCCCATACTTCTTCAGGGAAGCAGACGAGAGGAATGAGCATGAGCGGGAAAGAGATTTGGTCGGGATTTGGGGGAGAAGGGGGGGGGGGGGGGGGGGGGGGGGGGGGGGGGGTTAGGGGAGGGCAAGGGCAAGGTAAACAGGGCGAAAGAGCTAACTGGGTTGTGGCCAGGGGTGGCATGGTCTGGAAATAGTAGGAATTCAAAGACAACAAAGACGTATAGACAACTGCCTGGAACGCATTCTCCACTTGCACAATCATCTTGTCGTCTGGTCAGCGCCTTGGCTTGCAGCCGAATTACCACCGGGCGTTCCTGCTGCAGAGGGAGCTCCGTTCTCCTGCAGTGATGCGGTTCCCCACTTCCCTTCCGATTCCAGTGGCTCTATTACCTGTTGCATGGGACGCAAGGGTCAGCTACACCGCACATTCTATATCGAAACAATTGCTCATAGATTTTTAGCATAAAAAAGAAACAGAACCATCTGGAATATATCTCTTGTAAAGCACTCCCTCCTGACAATATCAATGAAATCTAAAAGACTGAACAAAGAAACATTAGAATTGCAGCTTCATTTCTTTTGGAACATCCGTTCACATTGAGCCGATATAGATAAGATGAGCACTGGCCCTGCAAAAGCATGACTCACATAAATTGAAAAATGGTCCAAATTAAAACCAAAAAGAAAAAAAAGAATCAGAATCACGCGACCCCCAATTGTAAACTGACTATGCGAATAGTAGCACCACAGGGCCATCAATCATTATAGAGTATAGTCCTTCTGGACATCCATCAAAAAGGGAACGATACACAGAAGATTACTATGACCCCTGCGCAAGGATCACACAAACAAATCGAGAAACGGTCCAAACTTAGAAAGAAAAAAAAAAAACAGAAAAAAAAGGGAGAAACAGAGAATAGACAGAAAGAAAGAAAATCATAGATGTGCGATGGCCAACACATCTACATCTGCATGCATGCCTGGACGTCGCATGTCTGTCAGAAATGCACTGCAATTTTCTGACATCTCATAGCTGCACCTGTAGTTTTTGGCAGATGAAATGCGTGCACAGAGCAAGTGGTTGATTCCTCTAGCACAGTTTGAGATTGAAGCACAGACCTGAGCAATTACCCAGACCCAGACGTATGGATGCGCATAGTCGTCATTGAACTTGATCGAAGGATATTCACAACTTTTTCCGACCAAGGCGATCATTAAACCACCAGTACCTCCTGAAAGTGCTCCGCGTTAACGGCCAGCCAAACTTGGAAATTGCACCGTTTCCACTTAGTGATTCGGGCCTACCGGCCCAGGCCCGTTCATCCCAAAAGCCACGCCCGTCATTAACGCGTAGCACTTTTAGGAGGTACTAGTGGTTTAAGCTCAAAGTTACAGGTAGGTCTGTACAGCGCAGCTCGTTCCCTCAACCCAGCTGAAAAACAAACAGTTCTATCATTTCTGTCAGACGGGTGTAGGGTCTGCTTATTTACAGCTACTGCTCCATATTGACACAACTCGATTAATAGTAATTTAATACTAATTTAATAGGCTAACTCTTGAATCGGCTCATGAGGCCGGACACTTGTGATAAACATAGACAGCATATAATACAAACGCGTTAAACAATGAAGCCCTGTGAGAAGTCATGAATTCGTCAAGAACCTGGACTACAAGAAACCGTGCTCGAGAAGCCTTCAAACTTGGCGACATAGCACACGTAAAAACAAGGACTTGACTGCACATAGAAAAAATCATGTGTGTCCTTCGGGACATCCGTTAAAATTGGAACAATACAGAGAAGATTAGCATTGCCCCTGCACAAGGATGACACGCATAAATCAACAAATAGTCCAAATTTAAAATTAAAAAAAAGAAGGAAAAAAACATGTGTAAAGTTGTAAACTGATGAAAAGGGCCTGTAACAGGAACTGACCTGCACTCCACCATCACTAAGGCCAAGAGCAAACTGGTTCGGCTCCAGAGGATGTGCAGCAATAACCAATGGAAACACCGCACTGAAGAAACAATGTCACATAAACATGTCAAGGCACAGGATCAGCTCGTGGTATGCACTCTCGTCCCTCTGGTATACAGAAGGGTGGGCACCTGAAACATGGAACAAAACACTGAGCTCCAAATACATCAAACAAATCCAATAGATATATCACATTCTGCCGACTATGTCCAAACCCTAGGGCCACCTTCACCCCTTAGCCCGCACTCCCCACATTCTTTCACACACACAGCATCTCTTTCTTTTCTCCCGTGTCCCCATGCCCCCCCACACCATCTAAGAACACAGATTACATTGCAAAGAAGCATCACAGCAAGAGAAGGTGGAAAGCGATTTCAAAACCCTATGCGTGCTTCTAGACGGAGGTCAGCTCCAGAACTGGGTTACCCAAGCGATCGATGCAAGATCAGGGCATTAACACCAAGAAAGAGGCTTCTCTTCATAATCTACATCCTTCCCATCCTCTTCGCCATCAGGACCATAATCGAAGTTTACCTAACCATCCCCATCCCCTCCTTCAACAAGAAGTCTTTCTTTTTTCCCAGCACCATTTCCATCCTCACAGATTCCCACTACGAGGGGATAACTCCTGAAGCACCCTTCATAAGCAGAGCCTTCCGAGCCACCTCCTCCGGCTCCAGAGGGACTACCCAGTTCAYGAGCACCAGTGTTCAGGRATAGCTAATCGTCTTCATCATCATATTCGCAATTCTCACTAAAACTTCTGCTATGGATAACTCCTGAAGCACCCTTCATAAGCAGAGCCTTCTGAGCCACCTCCTCYGGCTCCAGAGGGACTACCCAGTTCATGAGCACCAGTGTTCAGGGATAGCTAATCGTCTTCATCATCATATTCGCAATTCTCACTAAAACTTCTGCTATGGCAGTGAGTGCTGTCATCACCCTCCAAACGGAAGCAGCTCCTTCACCAGCACCACACCACCGTCATTAATTCCCAACCACCCATCATCACCCCCTCCACCATCGCCAGTGGGCTCCACATCTCCATCCACATTCAAACCGCCCCCAACACCCCAGCATCCGCAACTCACTGTCACAAGTCCTGCCATCACAACCAGTATCACTACCGCCAACACCATCAGCCTGACTAATCACACCTACTCAGAACGTCCGCCGCCCATGCCAGTGCCACCACTTCTGTTTGCACCATGATAACCACTCATACCACCGCAGTCATCACAACCCCAGCGACTCTCCACACCACTCACAACACACCCGCACAGCGCTCACCACCACCATTGCTATGGCCTACGGCTGCCATCCTCCACATGTTCATACCGATTGGCACCACCCCACGCCACATCAATCACCGTCCGTCACTCAGGAACTGGGCTTGAGGCGATGCGGGTATGGCCACCCTGGGCGTTGCAAACGCCGGGCTATCCATTGCAGCACGGACTGTAAAGTGGAATTGGATTGGCGGGAAGCGGGGGGAGGACGGTGCTGCACAACATTACACTTGTGAGTGAGTTGCATTCTGCGATAACAGTGCCATATCTTAGCATGGTGAACATCTCAAAAGCAACCTAGTACTGCCATTGGGAATTTCATTGACTGTGCAGGCTGTCCTGATACCAACAGGACAACTCTATGTCCACTGGCATCCATACAAATCCTATGAACACTCAATTCTCACAAGTGGTTTCAAGCGCTGACATGCCTCAATGCCAAAGACAAAGAGCTATTTCACTGCATACAGTTGCCTACCATAGTCACTGCATGACATTATCATGGACACAGTTCTTATGTTTGTTCATGTTCTGTCTGCCTAACCAATTACGTTATACATAACCACTGACACGGAGCACACTTGATTGGCGAGCACACTTGATTGGCACATGATTGATATGCTATGGAGCTGTCTGGCCCAGCCATTTTTCCACTAGCATCCTTCGGGACATCCATTAAAATTGGAACAGAGAAGATTAGCATGGGCCCTGCACAAGGATGACACGCATAGATCGAGAAATGGTCCCAAAAAAAAAAAAAGATGAACCCGATGAACACTCAATTAAGTGGTTTCAAGTGCCGACTTGGCTCAACGGCGAAGGCAAATAGCTCATTCACTGCTTACTTCCATGGCGCAATGCTATCATGGACACAGTTCTTATGACAGCCCATGTTCTATATTTATTTCCCTCCTCTGAAGTTGATCGCGTCATAAGCACTGACTAGGAGGAAATTGGATTGGCACATGAGAGCTATGCTACCAGGGTGCCTGGCCCACACATCTCTGGACCCATATGTCTGGGGTTCCCAGACAAGCCGGAAACCGCATTTGAGAAGGAAACAACTCCAAGCTTATTTCCAAGAAGTGGGTTTCAGTGGGGATCGGTATAAAGAGAGTTGAAGGGTTTAGAGGGGTACATTTCAATGCGGTGCTTTGCAGGAATGCTCAGCTATATTTCCGAAGTTCCAAGGTTATTTTCAATCATAAGATATCTACTCTCGCAGTGACGCTCAGCTAAAAGACTAAAATGTGTTCCCAATTTCCCAGGTCTTTTTTGGAACACACAGTTACACACTTGAAAACTTGAAATTTTCTTGCTTTTCCCCACGATGACCCACAGGTGGTCTGGCTGCCCACCCAGCCCGCACATTTGGATATGGACCAGAACGCCCTAGTGCCTGTCTGAACTCCGGTCCCTCTATCTATCATGACATGCGCTCGTTCTCTTTTCAAAGCCATCACAAACGCACAACGGACTTCCTGGCAGTAAGCCCAGGAAATGGTGCACCACCATTTTGTGCCCACGTAGTACTCATGCCATGCGCTCGTTCTCTTTTCAAAAGGCCGAGAAAAATGGGGCTTGAAAGGCTTTCATCAGATCTTCCAAAAAGGCTTGACTGCAGGAAAGGAACAAAAGTACCACATGCAATCTGTGTGGACGTGCGTCACTAGATTCATACCTTCCAACCATAGTCGGTGTGTGCACTGCTGGCGATAACCTGCAGCGTGGTCTCAAGCTTTCCGCATCAAAAACGGCAATCGAACCATCACAGAAGCCAACATACACAAGTTGACTGTCACAGGAGTACGTCGCTGCAGAGATGGGGGCCGTCATTGAGGGTATGCTCCCGGGTGCCCACTGCACATGTCAAAAAGCAACACAGAGAGAAAAAATTAGACTGCAGAAGTCAAAATCCAGAAAACCACAAAAAGTAACTTTTGGTCTAAGTGGCATGGCCGATGGTGGCGATACCCAACTGGTCGGCTCCCGACTAGCTGGTCGGTGGTCCACGATCATTAGTCCGGGGGTTATTAGCTCCCCACGACCGCCTAAGTCCGTTTTCAGTGCTCCTCTTCTTCTTCTTCCAGCTCCTCCACTGCAACTTTTCAAAGATGCGTTTTTCATTTATTGTTGTTCATTGATTGAACACATCTAGATCTGTTTCATTATAACCTTGAATGCCTTGAGATCCCTCATCTGTCCAATTCACCGGAGCTTTTGCTGTTGATTAATCTTTGCCCCATTGTTCACAACATCACATAAATGTTAGCTTTTAATTCCCAAAACTGCCAAAACTTCCAACAGGGATTTTTCCCAAACTGTTTGGTAGATTCCCACGCGTTACGCACCCGTTCGCCACTTTGTTTTCAACTGAGAAAACAACGTTCTACTTGCATGTGTTACGCATATCGCTAGCATTCATTCAAGATCCGAAGAGTGAATAGGGTCGCCTTCGTATCACCTGCCACCTCATGCAGCCCGATTGATAAATGATGCCTCCTCCTTTTGAAGATCACTCACCTTAATTACTTTTTACATCAAGAACATATGAGAGACCACACGGGATTACTTTTCTACTTTTCAACCATCAAATCTTCGGTAAATCAAGATCTGAATGGTGAATAGGGTCACCTTTGTATCCCCTGCCACCTCATGCAGCCCCATTGACAACAGACCTTTCCAAAGTTACTCGCCTTAATTAGTTTTTTCGTCAATGATAAGATACCTTCTGATATTTTACTTTATTACTTAAGGTCTGGACAGAGAATAGAGTATTTACATACCCTGCCACATCCTGTGATGCGATTGACACAAAGGAGACCTCCTTTCTCAAGGTACTGACTTAGGTTTCCAACACCTACTGACTTAGGTTTCCAACACCCCCTCCCCCTACCCACCCCCCCAGAACCAGATCATTACTTGAGATCTTCACAGAGAATAGAGTCTTTACATACCCTGCCACACCCTGTGATGCGATTGACGCAAGTTACACCTTTCTGAAGGTTTCCACCACCCCCTCCCCCCAATAGCCAGATCACCCGGAAACATAGTTTGCACAGCGGTTTCCGGGAATTTGGGGCATGCAAAGGACGCCCCCATCTTCCTTGTCTCTGAAAACCCATCCAGAGAACCGCTGCCGCCCGGCCGGCAGTCCGCCGACCTCAGGGCTGACCGGGCGGCTGTGGTTGGCATTGCCTGTTGGTTCCATGCAACCATGCTTTCACTTTCAGCAAATTAGAAAACTTTTTATACGAAAACTTCAAAACTCGTGCTCCAACCCCCACCAGTGAGGCGCAGTGGTCACAAAGCCCGAAAGGGTTGGACGTGTTTGCCATCAGATGCAATCCAAAGACGAAGGACAAGTCAATTTGTGCCTGCATGGTGTCTCAATAGTGCACAGCTAGAGCTGTTGACATAGGTGATACGTTCAAATCCCATCCACCAAGGGAGGAGGAAAACGATGATGATGATGATGATGATGATGACGACGATGATGTTGTTTATGTTGGCCATCATAAGAAGGTCAAGGGTTTATATCCTCTCCGACTCACTCCATGTTTCCTGATATCTCAAAACGAAAGGCACAGAAGATGGAAACCAACTGGGAGGAAGGCAGGGAGGAGGTGGAGATGGAGGAGGAGGAGAAGGAAAAGAAGAAGAAGAAGAAGTGGAAGATGATGACGATGAAGAATGGCAGCGACAATGATGATGACAATGATGAACACCATGACAAGGAGAATGATGCTGATAATGACGATGCCAACACCGCAGATGGTGATGAAGATAATGGTAATGCTTGCATGATAACCATGGCAACACAGAACTGATGTGCAGAATACCCAAACAGCAAAGACGAAAACACAATTTCTGAGATCAACCCAATGAGGCACCAAGGACAACATATTGCACACTGTTAGCAGATGTTACTTCTGCCAATTCCACAAGGTTCTACCAGTCCCTTAGGGAACATGTTCTTACTGCCTGGTAAACTTGAAACTTTTCTCAGTCCGTCTGCAGCACTAAGTGCTCCCAGGGACATTGAATGTACAGGAATTGCGAGTTTGACTGAGTATGACAGATACGCAACGAACTACAAGAAGGAAGCCAGACTCAATGAGGAAAAAGGAAGAGGTTAGGCAGACCTGCTTGAGTTTTTCCAGTTTCTGCACGTCCCATACTGACACGAGCATCTCATGTGAGACGAGTAACCTGTACTGATCATTGTTGAACTGAACCCTTGTGTCAGTCAGTCCACGAGGTGGCGGATTTATCAAGTACTTGCTTTTCCTTCGCTCCCATCCATCCAGGCTCCACACACAAAGCTGCAGCAGGATTCACCCAACACACCACATGCATCATCAGTTATGAGGTCCATGTATGGTTAGCTAGCCAACAACATAATTCACCCAAAGACAATATTCATCATCTGCCATGTTTTCCATGCATGCAACTTGCCAAGGACATCAATTCACTATTGGAGGAAGCTCACATTGCTCTAGCTAGCAATGCAGAACTGGCATCATGAAGCTTGGTAAAATAGCAAACCCCAATAAAATTAGCAATAGCTGCACCGAGGGGGAAAATAGCTAATGACAAAATGATTTAGCAACTGCCCTCTTTCGGAATTAAACTGCAAATTCAAATTTGAACCGCCAGTCCTTTGGAGTCCCCCTCTTCCTTCGATGTATTACGAGCTGGGACGCTGTCATCTCCGTGTGAATGGCCAGCACACATTAGGAGCCAGACTGCACCAGGAGGAACAGACATAAATAGTACACATCCGGCAATGGTTCTCTTAACCCACCACGGTTCTTTATTTCTGTGCAAAGAAGTTGCAGAGATCCACTACTGCAGATTGGGAAAACCACACTCCGACGTACTGGTGGTTTAACCAATGTGTATGGAGAGTTAACAATCCCAGACCAGTGATACATGCTCAGTTGAGCAATGTATATGGAGCCAAGGATCCGCAAAGTCGGTGATACATGCTCAGTTGAGCGATGTATATGGAAGCAAGGATCCGCAAAGTGATAAAAGGACTCGAATGGACAATGCAGTGCCAGCAAAGCATCAACAAGCGATGTTCATCCAGATACATATGAAAATAGCACAATGTAGCACAACAGAAGACTCAAACATATGACCTGACCTGTCAGATACTGGCATGACACCCCATCATACACCACACGTGAGAGATGGAGGAGGGACCACATACATGGAAGAAAGGTCCCTCCTTTAACACGCACATGTGGGAGATACCACGAATGAGAAGATGGGGGAGAGGCGAGACAAAGATGGTGAGGAGGGAGAAGACCAAGATTGTGATAGCGAAGTCCAAAAATAGTCTCCCAGCCGAATGTCCAATCAATGTCTACCTCAAAATGTCGAATCAGATCCTGGCCTCCATGCCCGCAGCAACCTCTGCCTGTAATCTCTCTCTCTCTCTCTCTCTCTCTCTCTCTCTCTCTCTCTCTCTCTCTCTCTCTCTCTCTCTCTCTCTCTCTCTCTCTCTCTCTGTGACAGAAGAAGAAGAAGAAGAAGACGAAGAAGAAGAAGAGGGAGGAGGAAGAAGAGATGGAGGGCAAGACGAAGAAGAAGAAGATGTCGTCTTCCTCGTTGTCTCACCTGCAGGTAACTGCCGCCCTGTACTAACTGCCGAATGTCGCTTTCTCTCTGCGTGCAGGTCGCTGGTGAGAGGGCCAGCTATGGCGCCAAGGCAGGAGCTCTGTCGACGCAGTATGATCTCCCCCTCCTTCCCTACCTACACCTCTACGTCGAGTGTATTTCTGCCGCACTGCTGCAGCAGCGTGTCGCCCAAGAAGTGAGCTACTCGAACTGTGTCTGCCCAGGCGTGGCCCAGCTATAAGTAGCACTGGGCCCCGCGGGTATGCCTCTGTGTGCCTCTGGTCCTAGACCAAAACGTGGCCTGCCTGGGTCCCTACCGGACGTCCAGGCCCTCCCTGCTGATGCACCAGGGAGTGTCCGTACCTGGACAACAACGGATCGGGCCCGAAAACGGCCTTCCTGGGACCGTACAAGGCCCAAAATGCGGCCTTTGTCCGAACAGACCAAAAGTCTGTGGACGAACTGCAAGTCCGAAGCGACGCCTGAACAGACAAAAATAGGACAGGAAAAATAAATAAATAAAGGAACGCTGCCTTAAATCGAATCCTGCAGCTTAAGGCCAGCCGTGGGCCTCCAGGGCGCATGTCCGAAGGGTGTGCGGCCTGGGGCCACCAGCAACCGTCGGGCCCCCGAAACGGGGCCCGTGTGCAGGCTCAGCGTGTAACACCAGGCTGACTACGAGATACAATTTTTTGGGGATTCAGTACAAGGAGGTCTGCAATCACCTGCGCGTCTGCTCCAGAAGAGACCAGCACATTCAGAGCTGCATTTGAGAATGCCAGGCCAGTGATTCGCTTCTGATGACCCTTCAGCTTGCTCTTCACCTGCGAGACCAATCAAACCAATCCAATTCATGACTTACTGTTAGGGAACCAGGTTGATAGTGGTTAAAGAAAAAGCGTTCACCAAAACCAATTTTCAGTCATGTTACCTACAAACTGACAACAACTTCCGGTAGCGGTCCTCGAACCTCCCCCAGCTCCCAAAGCAAGATGCCCCAGAGCCTCGGGGACACACGGAAACAAACAACTCCTCGGCAGCATCATTCCCTCTAGGGTGGGATGCGTAATTGCTGAATCCCTACAGTACCTTGTTCACAGATTTAACACATATGCAGACAAGATATGAACACATCCTTTTATGTTTGTCTGAAGTCAACCCTTGATTGCCCAACTCCTGAAATGCGCTGTGGATAGATGTAGAGGCATTGTAGACTGAATTCTCTCATTCATGCTAGAGATTCCACCTGCTGACTTGGTGGAAAGCCGTGCAGCCGTAGTAGTACTTTTTCCTTAAATTGTTTGAGGAAGACTCGAGAGTATCCGGCAAGCAACTTCCCAAAGAAGACCAGCAGTGATCCTGTGGAGCTTTCGTGAAATCATCCATTTTACCCACAGCCAGGCTTGTGACTCCCTGTTCTGATCTTCCTTTCAGAAAATGCTGCGGTTTATCCAACCTGAGCTACCTTAGCTCTCCAGGTCAAACAGATTCATGCTGTTCATTTGGACGCCTCATGTCGCCAGAACTAGCCCGACCTCATGTCGCCAGAGAACAGCATGAACCTGCTGTGCTTGCAGCTTTAGCTGCTGGCCTTGATCAGTGGTTGGGAGAATTTGGATAATGATGCTGCCCCTAACCCCATGGGACTCAGGGGGTGGGCAGGCACAGAGGCAAAGTGGAAGATTCTGAGGGGTGGACAAGGTTCATGAGCGAATGCAGGGTTGTATTGAACGGAACCAGAAGACACGACGCTGCTGCTGCTGCTGGCACTGATGATGCTGCTGGGCTTCAGTGAGTCGGCACTACGGATGCTAAAACGTGCAAGGGTTATATTGAATAGATCGTGAAGGCATGGTGGAACTCCAAACTCCAATACGGCGTTGTGTCCAGCATCCCTACACGGTGGCCACCCCCAGCGCATACAGGCTTCACATTATCACATCCGCTCCAGTGAACTTCAGTACACTTTGGAGTTTGGCATTCCATCCATAGCCACATGCATGAACTTGCGTGATGGAAACCAATGGCCAGCTGCTACAATGTGAGCACACGTCTCGACAATATCATACTCAGAAAGACAGAAAGCATCAAGATGGCAACAAAGCAAAGAAAACAACACAAGCCTGCAAAATCGAGCACATGGTGGATGCATAAAAAGATTTACCAACAAAGTGCAGATACCAAAACAAAACAGCAAAATGGACAACAAACAGGGTATATCTGCTAAGAAAGTTACCAAAACCACGATACTGCATTTTGTAGGAGTGCTGCAGTACCCTTACAATGAAGCCTTACTGACCACATACCTCATCAAGCCGTACATTGTAGATTTGAATCGATGAATCGTCCATTCCAATTGCGATGATGTTGTTGTCCTGAGGATGAAATGCGAGAAACGTTGCTGCAGGTGGCGGTTGCATGAACGTCGTCATCTCCTGCAATGAAAGTGTGGTCAGCGGCAGTTTACAACAGTTCAAAATGAGAAGGGTAACTTCAGCTTCAGGCACAAAGTGTGTTGTCACCCGGCTGGACAAAAAAGAGCATGACTGTGCCACATCGTTTCGAACTGATCAGGTGTGCGTGTGTTATCGGAAATCCCCACCATCAATGTCAATCCATCTGAACATGTAGACAACAAGACGGGCCAGCGCAGCTCCACCTGCAAAGCAAAGGTAGTACTGGTGATCATGCAACCAACGGAAAAGGAAAGAGTACTGTGATTGCGATATGGGAGAAGAGAATACAGAAAGGACATAGGAGGTCATACAACGGGAAACATAATTAAGCAAAGGAGGGAAAAACAAAAGGTGTATGGAAGATGTCAACCATACAGCATGAGAGATGCAAGTGAAAGTAAGAGACTGAATCTGACACCCCTAAAACCTGAACCATACACACAAAAGCTATCGTCAAACGATGAGAGTTACACGAATGGAACAAACCAACGAACTGCCTCATGGAGAATGAATCAATCGGTGTTGAACGTTGGCAACCCTAAAGTCTGAACCATACACACAAAAGCTATTGCAGAAGGATGACAGTTACACAAATCAAACAAATTAACATAGGGACGGAGGAGGTGATCGGACATGCGATCTTCCATGGAGAACATTGGCAGGAATGACCTCTAGAATTGCAAACACAACTAAGAAGCAGACGTCCTTTGTGCATGCAATGAACTGCCTCGTGGAAAAACGTATCAATGGCAGATCCCCCATGTGTCATTTGTTGTCTGGTCACTTTTGTTTTTGTCCAATGATGTCCATCTTTGACTGTAAACATGCATTTCCACATGAATAGCGATTGACAGCACAGACAATGGGATGCTGAAGAGCATTGTAGGAAACAACGGCCTTCTTGCAGTCTTCAAATGTGTGAGTGCTGGTGTACGCTAGGCATGTGTACCAAGGAGAGAACGAGAGAGAGGAGATTCTCTCTCAGCCTCTCTGACCCTCCCTCTTACCCTCATCATCATCCCCTTGTGCCAAACCCCTCTTGTTACCCGTGTGCCTTCAACTGGAACATGTTTTCAGCATCTGCATGTCTGCCTCTTATCGGCACCGCAGATAGCTGCTAAAAATGGTTCCCTGGATACACAGAGAATGTTATAGCTCTACTAATCCTCTCACACAAGGGGCCAGAAACAACAGGCAAAGGAGCATAAGTCTGGAAGGAGAGCTCCTTATACAAACCTTAAACGTGAGCATGTTGAACAGTGAGACCTTGCCACCAGATGCTGACATCACATAAGAGTCGTTCTTTGACAAAGCAATGCAAGGAACAGGCTCTTCTGGGTTCATATCTGATACGTTGTTTGTCATAACTATGCCACTGGCTGGCTGCCAAAGCTGTGGGGCCACCCCTGCTGTAGCCTGCATAATCACCGAGAAATCAACATCCACCGATTCTCATAGTTCAGGTTGTGCGCTCACTGCCAACCATGAAAAAAAAAAACACAGCTGTGGTCCTGTGCATTACGAGATTTATTTCCAACCCAGAACCAATGCACGGAGAATGTAAGTCCCACAAAACCGCACACAACTACGAGATCTATTTCCAACCCAGAACCAATGCACTGTCCTCCGTGTCCTGTGCATTACGACTTGCGGCAAGTGGTACCTGCCTTTTAACCAATTGAAAGGGAAAGACAAAACAAAGGTAAGTCATCGGTGAAACTAATCGGCAAACAAAAGAGAGAACTGTTGACTATAAGTAACATGTTTGCCAGAAACATGGAAACATGAGACCATGTATACAAGGAATACTAAGCCATTTCCTAGTACGGAGAGCAAAACACATAACTAGCCAAACCAGGCATGAGGACCCTTACCCTGCCTGTTGGATTGCGATCATTCCGTGGCCACTTCCATAGCTTGTGCACTGCATTTGACGCCAATGCTAACAAAGCTCCACCAGTGTTTGTGTAAATCAACCTCGAGACCTGCAAGAGAAGATCACAATGCAGACCCTCAGTTTTAGATTACCTATTTACAAATTTAGAGACGGCGAAAGAAGCTCATTGGAAGAATCATTTAGAGACAGAGAAGTGACAGGACTAATGATACCCTACTGATTATGTGTCGCAAAACAGGGTAACGAAGGCCTTATCCAAATGAATATCGGTAAGCAGAAAGTGATACCTTTAAACCACCAACCGCGGGCGTTTCCCATCAATGTGGTGCGACCAATGGGCTTTGGGGTACCCGCCCACAATGGCTGGAGGCGCCAGCCAAAATCGAAACAAAACGCCATCGGTTCGGCAAAACTTGGTGCACAGGGCGTTTCCCGGCCCGTCATCAATAGCTGGGCCAAGGACTGGTGGTTTAACAAGAACAAAAATGCAACAAAGTTGAACAAACCCATAAAATGTCAGATTCAGGGTGCTCAACAATCCCAATCTGCTTGCAAGGCCAGATGCGTACGACAGAAAAATAAAGAGCAGTTTTTGCAACAATCCCAATCTGAAGAGGAGCATAACGTGCTTAGAGCTTGAAATGGCTTGACTCAGATTCGCAACAACATTTTTTGCAACACCGTTTTTTGTCAGGTTCACGTCCAAAGTAAGATATTCCAGGCTTTTTGCAACATTTTGGCTTGAAATGGACAGAAAGCTGCACTGAACAGTATAAGGGATAGCAGGGACAAAAAACAAGCAAGTTGACACGCCATTAACTTGAAATGAAGCAAAACGGACACAGACGCATAGCAGACAGTCCCTCGGTTCCTGTTTGTTCCAGACTTTTCGGTGTTCTTTCTTTCGAAATGACGCTACCAGAACATTCCTGCACACGAAGACACCCAAGTAATGATCTGTACTAAAACAAGCGGAGGTGAAGACAAACTAACAGAGGTTTTGTCAAATTCTTAACACTATACGTGTTCATCGGCAAGCTCTTCACTGTCAAAATGGACAGGACAACCACGTGATAAACCGCGCCCAGGGGTTCTGGGTGGATTCTGTTGTCATGCTGGCATCTGCGAAGGTAGCATGGTTTTCATGACCAAGCTTGGTATCAGCCTGGAGGTGGTTATGAGAACCATGCCCTGTTATGTTCAGTTAGAGCTCACAGCTGTTAGGTCTGCTCAATCCTTTTCATTGGACGCGGAGGTGTTAGCCCGGTATGTAAACAATCGCATAGCCTAGCTTCGTTGACCACGACAGAGTTGCACGTGGTTAAGTTTGGAGAAGAATTCACAGAAGTGACATGAGCACGCAACATAGACATTGCAGCCAAATTGTTTTCCCTGGCAGAAGAATTCACAACAACAGCAGGTCCACTCTTGAACACAGTTGGTGGCTGCAGTGGATGGTGCATTCTGATCCAATGTCATTTAGCATGTATTGCGTTCATTTGTGCTACAGTGACCAGTTGAACGAGTGTCCTCCACAACACAAATAAAACAGCGACTCCAGTCACACACCAGAAACATTTATGTGTCTAATGGGGACAGGGTCAAAGAAAGAACCTTGCTAGCGGCTAAGTTGTCTGGAAGACGGGCTGACCTACAGCCCATATGATCTGGAATCTCCACAATTTTCCAACTTTTGGTCTTGTCATCGACAACCCGAGGTTCACTTGCTCCTCTTCCGTTATCGCCAGAAGTCTGCAAAAAAAACAAATCCCAACCGCCAAGTTCAGAGTTAAATGCAGAGCGGCAAGCTTCTGTAAGAAAAGAAAAAAAACAAGAAGTGAGTCCATCATAACATCCTTGTGCGCTTGGTTGAGTACCTATCAAAACAGCTCCATTCTAATAAAAAGAGTGAAACATTACCAGACACGTGCACTGACACATGACAAATGGGGACAGATTCACAGAGAGCATCATCGCTGACACATATCCAAGCAGCATCATAAGAATGCCTCGTACATCGAACAGATTCACAGATCACATAAGGGAGCATCATTACATAGGAGGCCGAAAGGACGCCTCGTACAACGAACAGATTCGCAGATCACATAAGGGAGCATCATTACATAGGAGGTCGAAAGGACTATACTCCAAACATCACCAAAACAGTGTTCCACACACCGCTACTTGGCAGGACCACCAACCTTACAAACAGAGCAGATGCAGCTACCAGGTTTAAGGACCCACAAGTAAAACCATCCAGACCACGATAAGCAACTGAAGGTCCAGAGATCAATAAAGTTTACAAGAGCAAATAAGAACACAAAAGTCATGCATGGCGCTCTGGTAAGTATTGAATCACCTTGGATACAACAGGATCAGGAGGGCCCCGTGCACCATCTGCATTAGCCATGCCACACAGCATCCGTGCGCCCTCCGCATTGGCCAAAATCTTGATTGTGTTCTCCTGCGCCGTGACGGCGAGCAGCGACCCCGGCTTATTGAATCTGATCCGAGGGCTGGACTGCATTCATACACAAAGTCTGTATTGTGAGACAAGCAAACACATTGTGAACTCTCCTCGAGTATAGTCAGCAAATGCATGGCACTGTCATTCAAGGATGCAAATCATGGACCAAGAAGTGAATGATCAATTGAGTGCGGCTAATTCACAACCCAAGTACCCATTTTTGCCAAACTGGCAGTGATGCCAAGGGCGATCCTTTTTGGCTGGCGCCACCCCACTTTTCGTTTTGGTAGGCTTAGGCCTGAAAGACGCTGAGCCTTAATAATGAACCGGATTCTCACAAAATAGCTGGGAAAAGCACAGGTGGTTTAAGACAACGATGAACCGGATTGTGTAGAACACAGTTCCCTTCCACAAAACTCCACGAGCAAATCCATTTCAATCAGTGCTGCTCGGGAGAAACGCACATGGGTCCCTACCAGTCCATCAGGTCTATAACGAGCCTGAGGCACAAACTCATCTCACAAGCACAGTGCCGCTTACTTTCTAATCTCACAAAAAACTCACTCAAGAAAATACTACCCTGACAGGTAATGTGGAGATGCTACTGAGATAGTTTCTTAACATAACCCCAATTCAAGAACTGAGCAATGTGTTACCACTAGAGGTTTGCTTCGTTCGTATTCTGTTGGCACCTCTGCACTCCATTTGATGTCCAAAGTGAAAAGATTTCTCCCAATAAAATAAATGCTAACCCCCTCATCCTCCCAAACGTGAAAAAGCAAGGAATTATCATAACAATAAATGCTAACCCCCTGATCTGCCATACAGGAAAAAGAAAGGAATTCTCATAACTAATCCCCACTATGGATGCAACCTGGGCTACCGTAGATGCCCAGTCATGCATACAGCCAGTCAATCCGACCTCTGACCTCATCTGCACCCAGCCTGAGCGGTAATCTGGCCTTGTCTTTTTAATTACCAACCGAACCTCCAGTGGCGGGTATAAATGGGGTTCGAGAAGGTTTAAACTGTAGTAAAGAGGTTGAAAGGGGTTAGATGCCTTCAATCAGTCCTTCGGGACATCTGTTAAAATTGGAACGAGACAGAGAAGATTAGCATGGCACCTCCGCAAGGATGACACGCATAAATAGAGAAATGGTCCAACCAAAAAAAAAGGAAAAAAAGATGCCTGCAATCACGATAGTTTGGTCTACTTGTATCACCTAGATAACTTTTTCAATGTTCCTTTCTTTCATCTAACATGGAGAGATGATCCGGATGGATAGCATGCCATTAACAAATGACAAAGCCATTTCCCAATATGCAATGAGAGTGGCACGAAAGCTGTTTGCCAATGGAACAGATAAAGTGAATGTGAGTGCTTGATACATGACGATCCATTTTACCATCAGAAACAAACAACTGGAATTCAGAATTCAGCAAATCCGAGTCCAAAGTCTGTGTCCCATTGCAAGGAGTTTTCGGAATCCAGAGTAATTCCTTTTAATGCAAAGATTCACAACTCACCACGAGACCACCATCTGCCGGCAAAGTCAGAACAATATTTGGAGAATCCATATCCCAGAACTTGATATGGAAATCATCTCCAGCAGCCAAAAAACGGTTCCGGATGGTGTCGAACTGAACCACCCCAAGGCACCGTTTCCGGAATCCAGAGTAATTCCTTTTTATGACACCATCACTTTCATTCCACTCCACAAGTGACGACTCTCCATCTTTGCTTGTGCCGCATGAGAACAACCTGGTGCACACATACAGAGACAACATAACACACATCGAGAAATAGCATTGATGCAGGTGCTCCAAAAGCAAAACAAATGGGCTTCAAATGAGAAACAGAAGGTTTCGCCATTACAATGTATGAGCAACAAATGATGTAAGCAGATGACTGATAGCAACTGCAAAGAACCAGTGTTTAAATCCATGCACAACAAAAGGTGGTCCTCGAGTCTCTGAAGAGGCACCAAAAAGTGCTCGGGTCGGTCAACCTAGGATCAGGGAGGCACCCAGCGCCTTTACAGTGAAAAGCAGCCCCTCAGAGAGTCAACAGTCTGCCCCCAACCGTGGCAGAAAAGCAAATCACATGCAAATCCAAAGGCTCAGTGCAGTTTCCAGAAGTTTGCAAGGTCCACTGGGTCCAGGTACACACGGGCTGCAAGCAGAGCTCGAGCATATAGATCAAGAAATCTCAGCCCGTCAATGGTCATAAAGGAGGCAAGGCAGGCCAGGTTATAAGAGCAGCCTGACCCAGTCCATGTACGTGTTCTGCCTTGTGCTGCCTTGAGACTGGAGCATGAGATCTGCAATGCAGGCGCTGGAGGAAGGCAGACAGCGAGAGTGAGAGCGATAACTAGGACAGACGGTGTGCTGCACCATAGCTTAGTTATAGAGTGAGAGAGCGAGGTTTGAGGAGTGATCACATAGCGAGGTTTGAGGAATGATCACATCCTTTTCAGAGTGGAGACTAGTGAAAGAAACAGAGAGGCTTACCCGAGCTTACCTGGTGGTGATTGCCATGCTCGAAGGGTCAGCGCTTCGCTTCTGAGCACCGGCATTGCTTGTTCTCACGTTATCCTCATTTGTGCCAGTTTGATGTTTCATTGGGATGTAGACTTGCAAATTGGTGAGGTGATTGTGAGGCACATCCAGCTTCATCATTAGTAGAGGGTTAGAATGTGCCAGCAAGCTCGCAGGAAGAAAAGGACGAAGCCTGGAGGTTATCTAGGAAGGAGCAGTTGTGTCCTCGCACACAGTGAGCCGAGACATTGTACACATTGATTATTATTGGAGGCTGCCTTCTTCACCTTCTATTCTTCTCTTCATTCAACATTCCGGTCTACTTGGTATGTTCGGTCAACATTGGGCATTGTGAGTTTATTGCATAATCTTGATGCTGTGAGCTTCTCGGGTCGGTTCGTTACCGACTTTCTTAGGGACGAAAAACCAGGGTTGCATCCCTGGCGACCACCGACCCCGACCGCCGACCGTATTGCAGGCGACCAATAGGGCCGACCGGTCGG